>VZTL01019385.1:3201-15826 GCA_013400535.1 Scopus umbretta | reverse complement strand
ATGATTCTATGATTCTATAATACCAATGCAATAAAGACATTAAAATTCACATCATCTTTACATCATTTTGTAAGGTATCAGCCAAAGTATTCCAGTAGATACAGAGATGTAAAAAGCTACTGTAGAAATCATGATGGGACTATATCTGTCCTTGCTGTAGAATACTCGTGTTCAAGGAATATATATTTAAACTGAGACAGATACATAAAAAGGAACAAGCAGATCCTGCCTTCTGAGAAGACACCAAAAGATTTTGGCTTGTTCACATACATCACAGGAATGAAGATCAGAAGTTTATCTAAACTAAATGCAATACTGTCAACAGGTTAAAAGAAAAGAACAAAAAAAAAACCCAAAAACAAAACAAACAAAACAAAAAAAGGAGAGAAAAACAGGTTCTTGAATATATTTGAAATAGGAATATCAGGAATACCTATCAAGTCTTGAGAGACAGCTTAGCCAGCTTGTGACAGGAGACAGGACCCCCGTCATTCCAGATGTTCTCCTATATTCCCATCTTGCCATGGGTTCATACACTGTTGCCATCTTCAGTCCACCAAAGGCTTAATTATTCCATGCAACACAGAAAGGTATGATGGAAAATGGATGAAAACAAGGCCACCCTCAACTTGCTAATTAATTGCAAGTTACAGAGTACACATAATAGATGCAGGTTTCTGAGACCCTTTTGAGACACTCTGAATCCAAGTTGCTTGGATCCTTCTACATCTTTCACTAGAAAATCCTTCTACATCTTTCACTACAAAATCTTTCCAAGCTCAAAACCAGAAACCAGATCAGGGATCTTGCCTCACTTTGCAACCGGCTTTGTGAGTATGTCTCTGAAAGGCACTGGGCTCAGGCCAAATTCTTTTTTTCATGGTTTGTCTAATGCATTGCTTAGCAGCTGCCCAGGTGAGTATCTTGCTATTGTATCAAAGAATGGGATACTTAACTTTCTTCATTTCCCCAGTCACCGTACAGGCAGGTGAAGCCAGATATTCTGCCTGGAGCAATAAATTCCACTAGGTGTCAGGATATCTAAAAATTAGACACTGCCTTTATAATCCAATATATACTTCAGGGCCTTGCCAAATCATCATCCATGTAAACCATTGGGCTCTTGGAATAATCTACTTAACTGTACTTGTATTTGTGTTAACTTGAAGATGCACGTAGCAGCACTTAAAGCAAAGGCATGCCTTCTGTGGAATATGAAGTAATGTAAATAAGCAGTCAAATAATTATAAACACACTTTATCTTGATCCTGATTCTGCAAGTCGCCTTCACCAACATTTCCTATCTTTTAGATCTCAGACAGCTCTCTGAATCTGAGATGTTTTTCTTTCTACAGTTAGACTTTCTTTCTAAAAGGGGGTAGAAGCTACTTTCAAGAGGAAAGTAATCACTACTTCTTTTAAACAGGACTGGAGATGTAACATTCAAAGGCTTGAGGAAGGGAGGAGCTGCTGCTACTCTTCTTCATGTCTACCCTGGGAAAACAGCAGTCACTCACACTGTTCCTTCCTTAGGAAGGCTGATGTGTTGTGGAATACTCTTTCCAAATCTTTTGCGTTCTAATTTACTGGGAAGGGACAAAAGCAAGAGCTAAATATCCAAGGCAATAATGTAATTATCTTTTGTCGAGGCAGAAGACTAGAAACCATCAACCTAGCATCAGAAGCTTCTCTGTTAGCCAAGAATAATA
The DNA here is from genome assembly GCA_013400535.1 of Scopus umbretta. Classification (NCBI taxonomy): domain Eukaryota; kingdom Metazoa; phylum Chordata; class Aves; order Pelecaniformes; family Scopidae; genus Scopus; species Scopus umbretta. Next base: position 14,117 of record VZTL01019385.1, on the reverse strand, counting down.
TTCACTGCACGCTCCTTGAATCTTGTGCTAAAGCAAAAAGAATGAACAGCCTCATAGGCTTCCAGTGTTCATCACTGTATGGTCTGTTTCACAAACATGAATTAATCTCATAGCACCTCTATGAAGCAAATATTACCAAGCACAAAAGTAAAGACAAAATTCAGCAAGTTTGATGACTGCTTCCACTTTAGGCCCAATTTTTCACAGTATAGGAACTAACCGGTAGTATTCTGAAGGCTCAGCAGTTTGCTCTTAGGCACTTTGATTGCATTTGTGAACACTCAGAACTTCTCAGGCACGTGAAAGTAAAGAACATAGAGGTAATGACTTACCCGCAGAAAGTTTGAAGCAACTTGGCTATCACCATAGAAAAGTTTTGCAGCAGAGGCAGAGGCCAATTTACATTTGCTTATTGTAATTATGCAGCCATCATATCTATTTCTGCCCTATTCACAAGACATCTTCTAAGAACTCTTGTAAAAAACTAGAAGTTGTACACAGCTGTGAACAGGTTCACCCCATGCACTGAAGGATGGAGAAGAGAAAAAAGCAGCCAATTATTTCACCACTCACTTTTGTAATGCACATGCTCAGAAGCATTAAAGTCCTCAAAAGCTCCTATAAAAGTGTCTAAATTCCTATCGATTTTAGTGGCAATCTAGACACCTGTCTAAATGCATGCTCCGCAATTACCTTTGTGCATGTGGTCTAAACAGTCTTTTTCCAGTAACGTTTAAGAAAAAAAAAGTAATAAAAGCAGTTTTATCAGCATAAACGTAATACAGAAATCCTCCTAATTTTTCCTTGGTTGTCAATACCTACCACTGAAATTACATAGATCATGCAAAAACAGCATGTGTAAGTATCCAGGATAGCCTTGTCCTGTTTAGCAGGAGATGAGTAATAGTGAAGACTTGCCATTGTGGACTTGAGGGCAGGTTACCTGAGCTCCTGGTAAGAAGCATGTGTATTGTTAGTCCACAGTGAAAGCTGTGTTGCCAGATCTTCACAACTAACATGATCTGTGGCGGGTGGGTTAAAACTGAGTTGCAGCATGACGTTTTGGAAGCTGGACACACTTGCTGACCCACCAACAGGGACCTACAGCCCCTCTCTACAGCTCTGGCCTATTTCTTCCCTGCCAAAGCCCTTCAAAGGTTTCCCTGCTATACTTGCATGTTCATTACTATATTAACATTCTCTTAAGGACAAGCTCCTCTAACAAGTTATGTATCTTCTGTGCCCCTATGAGCCAACAGAGAACTGTGTAGAGGACTAGGAAGTCAAAACAGGCTGGTGTGCTTGTCAGTATTTTGACAAGCTTCATTAGCACTTTCTGTGGAAAGAAAATTGGTGACAATAGGGCCTTCTAGCACTTCTCTCATATCCTACCCCGCCAAAAAAGTATTAATATCTATGCTGCTGAAATCCTATTTAAAGCAGTAGCCTTACACATATTGGAATGAGCAGCTCAGTACAATGCAGTGACTTTGGTAGTACCACTAACTATCAAATACAATAATTAGATAAAAATTAGTCATTCAGAACATAACAGAATAAAAGACAGTCACCAGGCAGTATTCAATCCTTCCAAAAAATCATCTCATTTTGACTCACCATTTATAGACATCTTAGCCTTTGATAAACCAGAGATTGAATATAATTGATTAGCATGTCAGTTTCTGAGAGGTGACGTTGGTCCCTGATGCCATGCCTTGTAATAGATTATCTCTAAATCAGTCTGCAGTAATTTTAGCCTCATGAGCGAATGCAATCTGATTATATGCAGCTAGTGAGAGTGTTCACTCAGTACTGCCGCAAAACTGGAAATTTGAAAATCCTGCTCAGTACTTCAGTGTGTCACTAGTTTTGAAAACCGTCAATGTCTGTTCAGCTCCTAACCCTCTGGATAGGTATGCAAGGAATATTTATGACTTCTTGAAAATTTTGTTGATTGAATATAGGATCCTGTTTTGCTTCAGACCCCATTACTCTACTGGCCTCATTTCTCTACAGGAAAAAGCATTTTATTATCTCTAGAATAGCAACCAGTCATCCTATCCTTTCCACTTCTTTTCTATTTGTGCAGATACTGGAAAGGATATTTATAATAAGCTGAAGAGCATGGCTGGTAAATATGAGGTATAACTAAAGAAAAAAGGACAACAATAATATATTGGAAACAGCAGAAAAAGCAGTGACTGGAGAGCAAAGGACTGGAACAATGGCATTTTGAAAATCTCCGAAAGTGAGCATCTGGATGACGCTGAGGCAGTATGTGCACCTGACACTGAAATCGAATTTTGAAAGTGTAATACATGACAACATTTTGCTCTGAAATGTGCCATTATTTTCTGAGCTCTTCAAATTAAAATAAAAAATTCCTGCAGAAAGCCAGAAGAAGCCTTTTGAAACTTTGCAGATGGCTCTACAATGTCAATGTTGTTAAATTAGCAGGCAACTTGGCCTGGTCCAGTTCTTCTGCAGAACATCAACAGCTCTGTCTTCTGTGGAAGGAGGGATGAAGAGCCATCAAGTACTGAAATGAGTTAAATTAATCAGGGAGTTAGGCTGCAGCATATTTGGGATGGAATGGAACAGAATGGAACGGAACGAAATGGAATGGAATGAATGGAATCGAATAGAATAGATGGATGATTTCAGTTGGAAGGGACCTCCAACTGCCTGACCATGTCAGGCCAACCAAAAGTTAAAGCACGTTGGGGTGTTGACCACCTCTCTAGGAAAACTGTTCCAGGGTTTGACCACCCTCTCTGTAAAGAAATGCTTCCTACTGTCCAGTCTGAAACGTCCCTTGACACAGTTTTGAGCCATTCTGATGTGTCCTGTCACTGGATACCAGGGAGAAGAGATCAGCACCTCCCTCTCCACTTCCCCTCCTCAGGAAGCTGTAGAAAGCAATGAGGTCACCCCTCAGCCTCCTTTTCTCCAAACTAGACAAGCCCTAAGTCCTCAGCCACTCCTCACAGCACATTCCTTCCAGCCCTCTCACCAGCTTTGTTGCCCTCCTCTGGACGCATGTCCTTCTTACATTGTGGGGCCTAGAACTGCATGCAGTACTCAAGGTGAGGCCGCACCAACACTGAATGCAGCAGGATAATCACCTCTTTGACCAGCTGGTTCTACTGTGTTTGATGCACCCCAGATTCCTTTCTGCAGGGCTGCTCTCCAGCCGCTCCTTTCCCAATTTATACTTGTACTCCGTCCCAGGTGCAGAATCTGGCATTTGTTCTTGGGTTTTCTTTGTTTGGGTTTGGGGTTTTTTTTACAGCAAGTCCTTACTTTTTAAAGGGATACAGTCCTAGCAACAGATAATGACAATTTAAATAAATTGTGGCCTTCAAACCAAATCATATCCGTATGTCTGTTTCTAAAGTCCCTAATGGAACAGATGAAAGAGCCTGGAAAGTCTCCCAAGACATGACTTAGTCTAAGTAATGTATATTAAAAATTAAATATTATATAATTTTATAAGTATTGAATTTCATCATGCTTTTGGAAAATATACAGTTGGAACTTATTATCCTTGATACTCAGCTATCACTTTAGAATGGAATGGAATAGAATGGAATGGAGAGGAATGGAATAGAATTTCTCAGAGTAAAGTCTGGTTCTCTGAAGTGTTCAATTATTCTAAAGAGTAAAAAGGTATTCTTTTGTATTTTAACACTAAAAACACAGGGCATTTACTACATTGATGTCATTGTTACATAATAGTGCTGGAATTTATCTTTCTTTTGTTAATCCTACCAAGCTGTAACAGCACAGAGAGCAGACTGTATGGATTTGATTGTTGGAATGGGCAGGGTAGTCTCTTAAATCCACTCAGCAGCATACTTGGTAAAATATGGAGGTGCCTTTAGTGATGAGGAGTGGTCAAAAAGATTTTGCAGCTGTATCAAATGGCACATACTTTTTACATGACAGTGGTAAGATGGAGGCTCAGAACATTAGAAGAGCATTTAATTTTGATTAGTTAGGTCTCAATAACCTGATATGGATCACAGTATCAGACAGAATGATGAAAGAGGTAAAGGACCTGTTTAGGATGAACAATTTCCGTTGTTGCTTGGAAATACACTTTCTATGTCTAAAAATACTTAAGAGACTACAAAGAGAGCAGAGTGGAAATAATTGCTACAAGATCTTTTCAGAAAGCCCTATTAACAGTTCTTCTTCATGTCTCTTTTGTTTCAGCACATGATAAGAATTCATCAGGAGGCCTTTATTTTCATGTATCCTACAACTGCAGTGAATTACTGTGTTATGCCGAGAAAAACGAGACTTTGAATTCTTGCTCCACGAGCCTCCAAGGAACAAGCTGAATCCCCTAGGGCCCACCCAGGGAGAAGGACCAAGAGAGTCTTCTCCAGCAGGGTGGTGGCAGGTGGCCCTATGAAATGGAGCGACCAACTCAGGTGGGCCCTAATGGGCAGCGTCTGGCCACTGCTGCCTGTGGCACCACTTCCCACCTCCCATTGAACCCTGGTAATGGGCCGGAACAATGCACAACTCAGACCACTGGAAAACCTGATGCCTTTATCTGCCACTACCGTTCATGAGTGGGGAAAAGCTGGTACAGACAAGACCCAGGTATAGCTCTTGATCTTTTCGCTGGGACTCCCAGAGTTGCACCAGCTTTTCCTTGATCCAAAGTTCCTCACCCAAATACGAAGCAGTGTTACTCTGCTCCCGCAGGTTATCGCAGTGCTCATGGCCAGGGTACAAATCTGAGCATTTGCTTATGCCTCATGATACTGATTTCACCACGCTTTTACTGAACAGGAATGATCCTTCCACCTTTATTCCACGTTATTTGTGGTCTTTTGAGAGTTGCTATGCAGCAGAAATCTTTGATACCGAAGAACTATGAAGGGCATTGGCAAAGGCCGAGAAAGGCTGGAAAACACAGTGTTAAAACTGAAAAGATAAAATTGGACAAAATATTTAGGTTTTGTAAAATCACATTTTACTAACTAAGTCTGTTACATTTGTGTCAGCTTGAAACAAACAGTTCCAACATAAAGAGATTTCATAATATTACTCTGAAGCACATGTAGCTGCTCTCTGTGGCCTTGTTAGACCTTGGTGTCAACCATGAGCAGACACAAAAGAAGGAAGTTTATGCAAGGAGCAAACAGTACTGCAGCCAGCAATGTGCAAAGCATGGTATAAACAGGAAGAAATAGTTGAATGCCCTATATTTAGCAATATGCTGCAGTAAAGGCAGCCAAACCAACATCTGTAAAATGTTCTGGCAAATCTTGTTTAACATAAGAAAAGAGGATCTGATTTTTCAGCAGTGGGTACTTCTCATTTCCAGGAGGTTTTATGTTGGACATAGCACATCATTAGCCACTTCTGATGTTGAGAAAAAGATTTTTTTTTCATAGCTTTTCCTAGGATTGATCAAATTCTCTCAGTTTAGACTCTGATTCCTTTAATCCCTCTGCATCCTAATTGGACTCAAGGCCATGAATTTCACTACTTCCTTTTCCTCTTCAGCAAGAAACTTGGTGTTAGTTACTGTGTTCTGCTAAGAAAACTGCAATGGTACTTCTTTCAGATGGCAAGGCCACATAAAAAGCTACCATTTTGCTTTGAGTTATTGCCTTTTTCCTAAAAATATGTTTCTCTAAAAATGTAGTGCCAAAATTATTAAAATGCTGGAGCCAAGTTCTCCCGCTACCTGCCTCAGCATGTTGACTACCTCACTTAGAGTGAGGGAGAACAAAGCCACTGCAGAATGGTTCATCTGCAGCTAAACAGTCTCTTTCCTGCCCCTTATAGCCCACATCAGTCTACAGCGCATGCATTATGGAAACAAAGATTTGTCCCACTAAACCCTTTATTTGAAAAACATGCCCTGAAAAGCAAATATAGAAAATAGAGAGTAGAGGAGTTAAAAAAATACATTTTGAGAGCTAATCTCTAGGAATTCTGGAATAACGCTTTTCAGATCCCAGTATTTTTGGGAGATATTGATCCAAATCTGTCCCTCACCACAGGAAGCTTCTATCCTTTTTTGGAGAGAAAACAACACAATTTCAACCCAGCAGTTACCTCTCTTCATTCTTAAGGGACTCATCAACATTTTTTACTTGCCTGCTCTTTTTGACAGCTGAGACATCTTTATCTATGTTTTGGTTAGACATTTGGTTAGATATAATAATTTAGGTAACTACAGAGGGAACCAAAACAAACTGAGCAAAATAAACGATCTTTTCTCTTGAACAGGAACACCCGACAACTACTTTACAACTAAATCACATTACTTGCCAGAAATATTAATGTAATGCCATGAATGCCTCACAGCATAAGACTTCACAGATGTTGTCAGATGTTATTATTGCCATTTGGAACTTCATGTCAGAAGTGAGAATAGCTTACACGTGCTTTTGTTACTCGGAGAGGCCCACAGACATTTGGCATGTGACCAAGGAGGAAGGGAAGAGATACCACAAACCATCTTGAACTGTTCACACAGTAATCTGCAGAAGTCACAGGTAGTGTGTTTGATTCCTCCTGTAAATGACCTTCTGGCACAACCTGTGGCTGGCAACTGCTTCCTTCTTTCCAGCCAATACCATCTTTACCACAGCAGTCCCCAGCTGCTGCACAGCTGTTACACCCTCCTTTCCTTATTTCACCATACGCTGCTTTTCTCTTTACGAGCAACAAATTCTGCCTCTTCTCTCTCACTTTATTCCCTGGGAAGATCCAGTTCTGATTATGAGCAGTTGGAAGTCTGTGAATTCCAAAGGGTATGTCATTATAGCAGAGCTCCCTGGATATCCAGGTCTGGTTACATCTAAATCAATCCAACAAGTAATCTCTAAGTGCAAAATCTGCAGACCTTATGTTTTTGTATTCTAAATGTAATCTTCTCACAGAATCTTCATTTTTTGGGTTTTGTTCTACACTGGAAACACTTTCAAGTTTAAAGAAAGAGTAAGAGTCCTAGAACAGTGAAGTAACAGGCCAAAATAAAATGGTATTTTCAATTTTATTTAGGGTTTTGAATGCCTGTGTATGACAGCCAAAGGAAGCTTGGGAGGTACCTTTTACTCATCTTTAAAAAATACATATGATGTAAGATAAAAATCACTTGGCTTTTCTGTAGAGTTTGCTAAAGGATCGGCAGTTACTAGTTAAAAAAAAAAAAAAAAAAAGCATTCCATTCACAGGGATCAAGGCTGCTTTTTGCCTAGTGCTTGTGTGAGCAAAATACAAGATTTTAAGAAGTAACTGAAATACTTAACCTCTCTCTTGCTTATGTTCCAGACTTCTATTACTGTCATGTTCTCATCGTGCTTGTTCTTCCATCTTCCAGCAAGTTTAGCAGGCATGGTGGTGTTGGGTTGACAGTCGGACTAGATGATCTCAGAGGTCTTTTCCAGCCTTAATGATTCTATGATTCTTTACCAAATCGGGGAAGTAAGAGCTACCACAACTATTCTGCACAGGATCTGTCTGAACACCATGCAGAGATATTAAAGACCAACATGTTTGGGGAGGGGGAGTTTTTTAAGTAGGTCTTTCATGTTCCATATCACTTTATAACAAGTGAGTTTGGAATTACACATTGCAGCCAGCACTCTTCTTGTATTTAGATCTCTTTCAAAAGCTGCCTAAATTAAGCTATGCTGTTTCTCCATACCCTTATTTTTAAACAGCTTTTTTGTAAACGCAATTCTCAGGCAGCAAGCAGTTCAAGTGCATGAAGTATAACAGGGGAAGGACTGACACAAACCAGTATCAGGAGCATGCTGTTCCAAGACAGACCATTGCAGTGCCTGTCTTGGCTTCTCTCAGAGGAAACCAGGACTATTTACAAGACAGTCCAGAAACCCCCGTCGTCCGTTGTTTGAATATCAGAATGGATTCAACAGGAAAAATGGTCTAGATGTGACAGATACATACCAGAGAAGTGAATTATGCAAGTAATGTCTATATTGAGAAGGTACTCTTCAATATCCTTTTTATCGATGCTCAGGGAGATGCTTATGTACCTAGAAAATGTGATTGCCCCGCTACTGCTTCAATCCCTGGGCCTTCGAACCAGCCCTTCCCCCCAAATTGTTTTTAGCTACCTGTATTTTCTGCTAGAAGGAGAATGCCTGCCAATGACAAATAAATAAACTTTTCACCAGCAGTTGAAAAAGTCCACGGAGTACGCACCCACAAGGCAGCAGGAGTGCATTTAAGTAATGAGTGCATTTATTTTTTTTTAATCAATTATAGCTATGGACAGTAAGGAGAGCAGAATGGGAAAGAGATAGACTTAAAAATCAGTATATAACCATTCTCAAATTGGAGATGCCAAGGCAAAATTTATTCTAGGACACAATATTTTAAAAACTGAAGAGCGCTATGTAGGTGACATAACAAAACAATGAGCTGCTTACGTGACACTTGGCACAGAAGATCTCTTCATGCATCCTAGCTAATTGAAATTACCTGGCTGTCCTCAGAAGGTAATGTGATAAAGAAAATAGACACATACAATAAATACAAAATCCATGGAAGCCAGACTCTGAATAAAATAGAAGAAAAGTGGGGATACAAGTACCACCAGCATAGCCCGTTTTAGATCTCTTCCATGACTTTACCTTATGTTTTCAAATCACTGACATGGATGTTATTACTTGCACATCTTGACACACCTATTTTTCTAAGGATTGTAATATGATACTGCACTGTTGAGCATAAATTTATATCAATATTTTAAACATACAGGAAGTAGTCCGATCACTTTGNTTCCAGCCCTCTGACCATTTTCGTGGCCCTCCTCTGGACCCACTCTAACCAGTCTGTGTCTTTCTTGTACTGAGGACTCCAGAAATGGATGCAATACTTCAAGTGGGGTCTCACCAGAGCGAAGTAGTGGGCAGAATCCCCTCCCTTGACCTGCCGGCCACGCTTGTTTTGATGCAGCCCAGGACACCGCTGGCTTTCTGGGCTGTGAGCGCACATTGCAGGCTCTTATCTAATTTTTCATCTACAAAAATCCAGTGAAGCTAAATTAAAAGCCATGGTTATTTTATATTTTTATACTGTCAGTGTTTTAATATAATTTGTCCAAAGCACAATAAATCAAAATACACAGACTTTCTTTGAAACATTGTGCTCATGTTCTCAAGCCTAGTAAATAAAATTACTTCCTCCAAGTTTGTGAGTAACCTGTATTTGTTACTCCTTGCAGCTCCTAATGATCCTTTGAAGAACAAATAACTAATGCTGCTGACAAAAACAAATTAAAGATCACTGCTCATATTATATGCTGCTACTGACTACCTCCTATAATAAAAGTCTAAAGAAACATCACATGAGCTGTAATAAATGTTTACATAGCAACAAAGTGCCCTTGCTAGTGATTGCCAAACAGTAAGTTACCACCTGCTTGAGCCAAAGACGTGCCTTTTTCTTTTGCTCCAAATAATGCCCAGGCACTGGAAAAAGTCATGTGAAGAATTTAAATACTCAACTCTCACTTAAGAGTGAGTTATTTACTAATCACAAAACTATGGTTAGTATAATGCGATTTTGCAGAACGGTGGATGAAACATTTTTCCAACAATGTCAACCTAAATGTTGATGCAGTAGATGAAGTGAGTCCTATCCTCTTCCCACAAGGAGGCGAAAAGGAATACTATGTTACTGACAACCAAAAAGAAAGTAAAATTCTAATTCTAAAAATACAGTGAACATCGATACATTTCTGCGGTCCATTTATTTACCAAAGAGCCTAGACATAGTGCCTGTATAGTACTTCTTTTAATTTTCTATTTCAAGGGAAAAAAACCAAAAGATACCTGATACTGAGGGGTAGTTAAAAAGTTTTAAACCAGCATATAATAGGGCAGCTGAAATATTAATTTTGTTCTATTATTTTTGCATCTCTAACTTAAGAAGAAATAAACCCTTTCTTTCAGCCAAAAATTTCTGCCACACAAAATTACTAGAAGACAGATCACCTATGGAAAGATTAAGTATGAATTTGTGGTTAGTTTTTTGGTTTTTTTTTTATCCTTCCTCAAACCCTTGCTTTCCCTATACCTAAAATACTTCTCTTTCAGAGTAGCACAGAAGTATTAGCAAATATGAAAAGGGATGGGCTTTTTTTTATTATTATTAAAAGTGCTTGAGTGTAATCATGAAGCACCAGTGAATTATTAGGCTCAAGTTATACGTTAAGAACGTGAGCAACATGCTACTGCCAAAAGGCATAGGATGTAGAGTACCTCCAGTCTGGGCGGTAGAATAACTGGCGTGATTACTTTTCCGTACCGACACCAATGTACACCATTCCCGAGTCCTTTTATTAAATTTCTATCTCGGTTTCCTAATATCTTCAAAGGCATGCGGAGTACTCGCCTTCGAACGTACTGCGCTCCCACCGCAGAGCGTGTGTCCTGCAGGTAGCAAGACGAGACTCACAATCGATTTTCAAGGAGAGGCAAGGAGAGAGGCGGAGTGTGCACATACTTGTCTGTGTTTCAGAAAGGTGACCGTGTTTGTCAAGTAACACCGAATAACACCGTATTTGGGTGTTAATTTGGAAAGCAGATAAATGTGAGTCAAAGGAAGCAGCCTTGACAGATGGCCCACGGCTTCAGGTTAAACCAAAGCCAAGCTGCGGAACACAGCACGAGTTTGACTCAAACCGCGGTTTCCCTCAGAGCGTGCGAAACGGTGAATCCCCCAGAAGAGTTGCCCGTCAAGGCTGCGTGACGCGCTTTGAAACGCAGGTCCAAGGTGGACGACTTTCGTACGGGGCAGAACTCCACCCCGAGACCTTCAGACCCCAGGGCTTCTGAGCCAGCGTGCACCCCCGGCGCCGTGCCCCCAGGGGAAGCGGCCGCGGCCCCGCGAACCGGGCTCGCCGCCCCGCC
>VZTL01019384.1:7737-19460 GCA_013400535.1 Scopus umbretta | reverse complement strand
TCAGACACTTTTTTTTTTGTTTATTTTTTTTTCCTGAACTGTGAGTTAGAGGAATGCTGCTAGCCATTCTGTGCATCCACAGCACCAAGGATCAAGTAACTCTGTCGAGGGCTATGGGTACAGCAGATGTAAGGTTCTGTTTCCTCAGAAGTGCAAGTATCCAGTGTCTATTATGGCTCACTGACACTCCCAGGGGACCATGGGAAAGTATTTCTTGTAAAACAAACCACTGCATGATTCATTTCATGGTTTTATTTCAAGTAGAGGAAAAGGTGTATTTTGATTTCTCAGAAAACCATGCCCTTAAGTTCAGGTAGTGACAAAGTAATAAAAACACTTTGTTTTGTTTCTGTCAAGTTTTGTCTTTGTGGTTTGTTTTTTTGCCACCTAAGTCTTGTGTGGTTTGTACTTCAGGCAGCGGAACTAGGGTGGTACATCATGTAAAATCATGTGGAGTTGCTTAAGATATCCAGTCATACGTCACTGGGTACAGCACACTCTGTTAAGAGGAGGAGGTATTGTGTGACAAATTATATGTCTGTATCGCGATATGAATGCATGAACAGGTGGAGTTGTGGCATACATGTGACATTTTTTGATGAGCAGCTGTTTGGAGAAACAATTTTTTTTTCTCTCTAATGAGAGCAAAATGTATATTGAGAGAAAAAACCCAACAAAACAAACAAAATAAGAAGAAATTCATACCATTCTTGAGCTGGAGAGTTAACCAAGAGACAGGAGTACACTACATTTTTCACCTTCTGAAGCACCATGTGGAATGGACATAAAATAGACCGGGAAAAAAGAAAGATAAGATGGTTCAAGTCAGTGATTCTTCTCATGAATGTTCAGCTGTGGAGTGTCATTTTGCAGTAGATATGTTACAGAGGTGTCAGTGAAATGGAACACCACAGACAACAAAAACTGTGTGGTGTATCTCAGGCTTTCACTCTATTTGTGGCTGACCTACTTTTTTTCTTAAATGAGAAGGGTATCTTGCTACTCTTGTTAAGAGTGATGAGCATCTTCTAAATCTCATCTTGTAAACTGGGTCTAATACATTTGAAGTTTGGAGCTGGTAGTATTTTATGACTACTTTGCACAAGTACAGATGACTGATGCTGTAATAAGAGGGGATCCCAGGACCCTGAAGACTAGAACATTAACAAAACTCTTACTGCTATAAGCTTAGTCACTGGTGGTCTATGGTTTGAGGTCAAATTATTGTTATCTGCTGTTTTCTTACAAAAGAAAAAAAAAAACAACAAACCTGTCATAAAGGGAATTAAAAATTTCCTTCCTCTTCATTTTTGAAATTTCCTGTTTCTCTTCTTTTAAACTCAGAGGAGACCCTGCCTGGCATAGTTAAAGATTATATTCCCATTATTGCATAGCACTTGTTAAATTTGCTTCCACTTTCTTGCCATTTACACACAAACCTATCTCACATGAGCTTCCTGATTGATCAGTCTGTGCTAACTGGCTAGGCCAGTTTCTGCTCTCTCTTGAGCTGACAGCTGGCCATGAAGACAGCACACAGGCCACACAGGTGGGATCTTTCATGTTTAATTGGGAAAGAATGGTAGATGACATCTGTATCAGTGAACTTCCATTGAACTTCAGGCACTTTAAGTTAGCAGGTGCCCATACTTATGTCCTAGCTACACTCACACGCTAACATCAGTCTTCTTCCTACCAGACTTCCATGTAATCTGATTTCCACAAAAAGGAAACTCACATGTGTGCTCTAGACATGAATCAAGGCTTGCTGCAGAAGTCAACATAAGACTAGGATCCTGGGGGTGCATCTCAGCAAGCTCCAACAATGAAACATAATCCACAAAGCATCCTCAATGTGCAATTGAGACACAGAGTATGTCCTCAGAATACCAAAGGATTGGACAAGAATGGGAATCACTACTGAGGGTGTTTGAGTATGGCCTTACAGTATATATAAGCCTGAAAACAAGCAACTCATTACCTCTGGAATGAACATATATGCTGAAAAGCATTCAAAGGTCGCATTTATTGCCTTTTTTGTTACTGTTTTCTTTTCTCTTTGAAGGGAGAAAAGAGAGTTTAGGGCAACTTGAGATCTTGCAATTGGAGTCTGATCCTATCTCCTGTTAGATAAAGCAAAATAAATGAACACAAACAAGGAGAGAAAAGAATAGTAAAGATATAAAAGGCAGGTTCTGTCTCTGGGGCTGAGTTTTGCTTCTGATTTTGCTGTGGTAGAAGCAGATCATGCACACCAAGGTCTGACACACTTGCTGGGTTGCTAGGCTGTACATATAGGTGCTTCCTTCTACTTTGGTAACAGGTTAGCAGCACTGCAAAAGGTGAATTTATTTTTAAGAAAACAAAGAATATTACCTGAAGGGAAAAGTGAGTAGAAATACACAGCTGAAGGAAAACTGTGGAAAAAGGGGAGTCTTATGTTACAGGTGATATTCAATGTTTAGCACAGGTGATGGAGGTGTTGCAGCACCTAGTTTTCTTCCTCTTTCCTTTTCCAGTCAGGATGCATTTCATGACCTGCCTAATGAAGCCAGAGTAGTGTGGTGGAAGATCCCAAAAATCAGGCTAATACAGACTTTCATGCCTTTTAGGTACCCTAAGGCTTTGTCATCAATGCAAAAAGTTAGCTCAGTGTCATGGTTTAACCCCAGTCGGCAACTAAGCACCACACAACCACTTATTCACCCTCCCCACCCTGGTGGGATGGGGGAGAGAATAGGAAAAAAAAAAACTAACCAAAAAAAGTAAAACACGTGGGTCAAGACAGAGACAATTTGGTAGGACAGCAGAGAAAGAGAAAATAATAATAAGAATGATAAAAGAATATACAAAACAAGTGATGTCCAATGCAATTGCTCACCACCCGCTGACCCATGCCCCGCCCATCCCCAAGCAGCCATTGCTGCCCCCCCGGCCAACTCCCCCAGTTTCTATACTGAGCGTGATGCCCGTATGGTATGGAATAGCCCTGTGGGCAGGGGGGGTCAGCTGTCCTGGCTGTGCCCCCTCCCAGCTTCTTGTGCCCCTGGCAGAGCATGGGAAGCTGAAAAGTCCTTGACTAGTGTCAGCACTACTTAGGAACAACTAAACCATCAGTGTGTTATCAGCGTTGTTCTCATACTAAATGCAAACCACAGCACTATGCCAGCTAGGGGGAAGAAAATTAACTCTATCCCAGCTGAAACCAGGACACTCAGAAAGGTACATTCAGGCGATCCAATGATACGATACAAGGCATCTGATCAGCAGAGTGACTGAATTAGTAGGGGAGGGCTTGCAGCGACACAAGGGCTGTATCCCTGCTTGCACTGCTTTCTGCGTCAGTGTCATATTTGAGCTCACCGTGGCACTACACTCCAAGAGCTGTTTGAATGGGACAGAGGATGAGTGCTGAGAAAACCCAACTTCCAGTTTCAGTAGTTGGGAAGCCTTTCTATGCTTCAGCCTTTGTACTAGGTGCTAAAAAAAGGGGAAAAGAAGCACAGTTTAAACAGAGTCAGTAAAGGTCAGATGCACAGCACAGTGGACACCTGGAGCTCTTTCTCTCCAGGAAAAGCAGGAGGGTTTTGCTGTTAGGTCAGTGAAATTACCTCCTACTTTGGAAGTGAGAATTCTGGTCTTCTTCAGACTTGTCTTGCAGACTGCGAAGCTTTTACCACTGTGAATTAGCATATGATCATTTGAGCTAAGGAGTTGCAGGTGAATGGATGCTAACATTATTCGCTTTTCTGCCTTCAATGGCACTGGCTATTAAGGCTGCTGTGCTTAAAAAACCATGTTAGCCGCTGTAGGTGGACTGACTGGTGACTTACATGTTGGGTTTCTGACAGCATTATTACCAAGTAGATTGGTACTAGAATAAAGATTAGACATAGCAGGACTAATCTCTGATCCAATAGGAAAAAGAAAGGAACAAGAGGTCAAAGCATCACATTCAAAAAAGGGGAAGAAAATGGGCAGAACAGATTAAATCTATATACAACCTGTAATGGGGCTTTGTAAATGAAGGATATGAAAGCAAGTACAGAAATACATAGTATGTCAGGTGCCAGTAGATGTTGTTCATGAATACAGAGTTAAGAGCTATGTTTAGTCAGACCAAAACCAACTTCTTGTTATGCATTAAAACAGACTTTTGTGCATAGATGCTTACAAGCGTCTTTTAACAAGTGGCTATACTTGTCTTTTGTAGAGTAAGAAGTGAGATGAATTGTGACAGTTAGCATTCACAAGGAAAAAAGAGAGGTTAGAATGAAGCTGAATTGGCAACCCTGATTTTTATTTAAGCTATCTTTACAAATGCATGTGTCCTACTAAAACAAGAAGGAAGCTAAGCTGAATTTGAAACTAGCATATGGTTCATTGTTTGCCCATCCAAATGAAGTTGGAGTGGAGCTTCAACTTGTCAGATTATGTTATAGAGGACATCCAAGATTCTATTATATTCTTATTAGCTGTCCAGAACTTAATGAGCTCAATAGAGATAGATCGCTTAATAAGGCCCCTCAAAGTGTATTTTTTCTGTCAGAAGATGGGGAAGTAATTTGACTGATCTTGCTGTCCAGGAGTTCAATTTTTTAATCACCCAGATGTATGAAAAAAAACCCCTTTCTCAAGAACATTTACAGGAGTCAGATTTTTCTCAGTTATATCATTTATATACTTTCAGTAATTACACTCCATTTACTGGGTCATGGGAACTGACATTTAACTTTGAAGTGAAATGAATAACAATGAATTCACCTCTAATAGTATCCCGGTTACTCTGACCTTGAAAAATTACATTGAAATTTATTTTTTGTTGTATGAATTTACCTATTGTCTTCCTAAATACCTATGTAGGGCAGAATACAAAATAAAAATCAGATAGAAATTACTAAAGTGTCACCTCTGTTCTACACAGATCACTAATATGACCTCTGTAAACTGTTGATACTCTGGTGAGGAGTGCTTCAGTTTATCATCATACGAAATGGAAGATTACGTACCTGAACTCACTCTGTGGACCCTTCCTGAAACTTGGCAAAACACTCAGATTTGCATTTGTTGGCAGATCTGTACGGATCATGTTTCAGAGTGATTTATGACATCAGCAAGTTGCATCCAAAGTTGTGTGCACTCTCCTCCTCCCATGACAGAAAACAAATAGACTTTCCTGGAATCAAGGGCTCTTTGGTTACTTAGAAAGAGTAAAAAAAAAAAAATAAACCCAAGCCCAAAAAACCCAGCAACCAAAACATTATTCTGAATCACTTTTAAGATAATACTGGTTACAGTAATAAACTACTGGGTGGCTAATTTACAACATTTGTAACTATTTTGTTGTTGCCAGTGAAAAGCACAATAGTCTGATAAAACCTTGTCCTTGGAACATGTGTAATTTTGGAACAATTCTTTATTGTATCAATTTTTATATACTTATCCTTTGCTTTAATGATGACAGAGAAAAGCAACAATTGTATGTAGATAGAGATTAAATTTATCCTTAAATTCACTAAGTGAAACGGAAAATTTCTTAGGATTTAGATTTAATGCAGTGATATTGATGACATTTAAATCTTCCAAATGACAGAAATATCATAAAGTCAGTTGATTTTCTGAAATGAAAACCTCTCATGGCAAGCTGTTTTGGATAGATGCTGCTAATATCCTAGACAGAGCTATGCTTTTAGATGCCTTCAGGACTCTGAACCTGAAAGTATGAAAACTAAGCATCACTCACATATAAGATTCTGATTAATGCTTGCATCCTCTTTGATCTATTTGTTTCAGAAAACCTGGTATCTTAATATATCACTAGAGAAAGAGATTCCTCCAACCTCACTGAAATATTTGGAAATTATTGTCACAAACAGAATGTTAACAGTTTTACGTACAATTGTGGTGTACACCTGGGCGGAAGGTTAACATGAGACTACAAAAAATGCCCATGGCTTTCAACTTCTCTAAGTAATGTGGTAAATTTCTGCTTTTCACAGGAGCTACATCACATTTAGTCTCATCTCAATTTTTAATTTTTTTTTTAAGTCTAAGGTGAATCCTCTTTGCTTCTTTTAAGCACTTTATGCTTGACTTGTGATATTGATATAACTTAAAAAAAAGATTGCATGTAGAAGACAAGACTAACCCAATAGTTTTTCTTTCTAATCTATGCTAGAAAGTTTAAAACTGTCTACCAATCAAGCAGGTCAAGACTTAAAGGCTATTCTGCTTTTTGAACTCTTAATTTTATGATCTTCGTATTTTTCTATGGTCCAGCAAAGACCACAGTTGCCATATTGTACCGCATACAAAATCAGGCCCTCCAAACAACTCCACTGCGGCAGTGCTTGGAGCTAACCAATGCATCTTTGGAAAAAGGCATAATGTTTCACTATACACTTATGATAATTATCCACTGGAACAAAGTCCTTATGTGTCATCCAAGAGTCCCTAACGATAAAAGTGATAAGGTGTCCAACAGATGACTGTCAAAACTCAAGGTTCAATTGCTTCTTGTCAGAGTCTAATTTTCTCTTATATTATCTGTTATACTATCTAATCAAGCACTAATGGCACAGAAAGTGCTCCCCCCACACACTTAAAGAGCTTTGTGTCCTCTCTAGCCTCTCACACGAGAGCTTTCAAGTCATATTTCACATGCATTTGCTATTTCCCCAAACCATTTGTCTTCTGTCAAATTAAATCTTTTCATATTTGACCACTGAGAGGAAAGATTGAATGTGTTACCAAGTTACTTTTACTTTTTGTTGGATTTCTAGGTTTTTTTTTCCTGAAATAGCTATTACTGGCAGTAGCAAGAGAAATATTTTTATTGGAGATTTTAAAGCTAAAATATTTTGCCTGGTAACTCAAGAACAGGAGAACCCCCAAGTGGGATTAATGCCTCATTCTGCTATGTACTTTGTAAACATAGTAAGAGACAGTTCTTGCACCAGTTTCCAGTAAAAAATAAATAAATAAATAATAATTAAAAAAATGACTGAAAGAAATGAAAGCAAGGTGCTCTAATTTTAAGAACAGGGAGCTTTTTGGCAGAAAAATCAAAGATTCATTGAGATTTTTGTAAAGATAAAACCTTCAATAATGAATAATACAGATGTAGATGGAAAATGTTAATTCTGAATGTAAAGATACTAATGTGGAACCTTATAATTGTGGTACCTAAAATTTAAGAGTGATTTTTCATGGTGGAATTAGTAGCTTGTACTAATAATCATAATTATTACTCATTTAAATAATTATTTGGATGTGTTTGGTGCTTAGAAGAGCAATGAGGACAACTTGACATTCTTCCCTTTTTGTTTTTCTTAAATATTTTGTTCCAGATATGTGAGATCTAAACTATGGAGTAGGGTTCAGGCCTGATTTGGATAGGGATGCAGAAAATAATAAACATCACAGAAAAAAGAGAAAGAATGAAGGAGGTAATGATAGCAAATGGAAAAGAAATTATGTAAGGTAAGGGAAAAATATCATTTTTTGAATCCAGTTCCTTCTTTTTTTTTTATTCAAGAGGTGCCTGGAGTATCTGGAAAATATCACAAGTGACTTAGAAAATGCAGTTTGTTTAGTCTGGAAAATAAAGAACATTAATGGATTGGCAGTTCTTCAATTTAAAAAAATCCTCATTTTTATAAAGAGGAAAATTGCTTGTTTTCAAAGGTTCAAGGAGAGGAAAAAAAAACCTGTTTAATGTCCAACAAATATGGTCAAGCACTGGATCAGACTGCATGAGAATGATACAGAATCTGCTTACGATATTTTTTTAAAAAAGAGTTGAACAAGCCTCTGTCTATGTTGTCAGGGTATTATTGACACTGTCTGAAAAAAGTTATTGACTTGAGTTCTTCACAGCTTTCTGATACTCTGATTATATTTCTTTGCCAGTGAAAGGAACTTTGGGAAGAAAGGGAAAATGGAGGGTAGGGGTAGCAGGTAGGCTAATACAGAGTCTAAATGCTGATCAGATATCCCAGGATACATGCTTAGTTCTACAGAAGAAATGAGGGTTCCATGCAGGAAACTTGCTTGCCTGCTTTTTCTACAATAGTTTCCCAAGTGACTGTGAAAATTAATGGCAAAGGGCTTGCTCGAGACTGCAGTTTGTTCTTACAAGTCTCAGCTGAATATGTACTATGATATGTCCAGAGTTAAATCTGTTTCACCATCATTTGCTCCACTTTTCTATAAATCTGACCAATGCAGATGTACTGTCATACAGCACTGGGTTTTTGTGGCAAGGTTTTGGTAGTGGGGGGGCTACAGGGGTGGATCCTGTGAAAAGCTGCTAGAAGCTTCTCCCATGTCCGATAGAGCCAACACCAGCCAGCTCCAAGACTGAGCCTCTGCTGGCCAAGGCCAAGCCAATCAGCAATGGCGGTAGTGCCTCTGGGATAACATATTTTAGAAAGGGAGAAAACTGCTGTGCATCAACAGCCAAAGGAGAGGAGTGAGAAAATGTGGAACAACTCTGCAGACATCAAGGTCAGTAAAGAAGGAGGAGGAGGTGCTCCAAGTGCCAGAGCAGAGATTCCCCTGCAGCCCGTGGTGAAGACCACAGTCAGGTAGGGTAGGCTGTCCCCCTGCAGCCTGAGGAGGTTAACCATGGAGCAGATTTCCACCTGCAGCCTGTGGAGGACCTCAAGCTGGAGTAGGTGGATGCCTGAAGGCAGATGTGCCCCGTGAGAAGCCTGCACTGGAGCAGGCCCCTGGCAGGATCTGTGGACCCATGGAGAGAAGACCCTATACTGGAGCAGGTTTGCTGGCAGGGCCTGTGGATCTGTGGGAGACCCATGCTGGAACAGTCTGTTCCTGAAGGACTGCACCCCATGGAAAGGACACATGCCAGAGCAGTTTGTGAAGAACTGCAGCCCATGGGAAGGACCCACATTGGAGAAGTTTGTGGAGGACTGAGTCCTGTGGGTGGGACCCCATGCTGGAGCAGGGGAAGAGGGTGAGAAGGAAGGAGCAGCAGAGACAACGTGTGATGAACTGTCTGAAACCCCCATTCCCTGTCCTCCTGAGCCACTCAGGGGGAGGAGGTAGAGAAATCAGGAGAGAAATTGATCCTGGGAAGAAGGGAGGGGGGGGGGAAAGATGTTTTAAGATTTGTTTTTATTTTTCGTTATCCTGCTCTGACCTTTGATCGCCAATAAATTAATTTTCCCAAGTCAAGTCTGTTTTGCCCGGGATGATAATTTGTGAATAATCTCCCTGTCTTTATATTGACCCACAAGACTTTCAATGTATTTTTCTCCCCCTGTCCAGATGAGGGGGGGAGTGATAGATTGACTTGGTGGGTACCTGGTGTCCAGCCAAGGTCAACCCACCGCACATGCACAGAAGTCCCTTCAAGAAGTAAAGAATTCTCCTTCCAACAAGGATGTTAGAGCTGAGCTCTTAAACTGACCAACCCTTTGTAGAGCTCAGAACGGGTGCCTTCAACAGACTTTATATCACTGGTTAGTTAACAGGAGTCATAACTACAGAGACAAAAGTTTAATATTTCTGGAGAAGATCATGTAGATGCTGGAGTTTTCAAATGAAAGTCTGCCAGTTTTGAAGTCTGCAAGTATATTCTACCAAGCTTTTAAAAAATAAATTCTATGTTAGTCCAGTGGTAATGAAATGCTTCTATTATTTCTACAAAGTTGTCTCAGCTTGAAAACTTGAGGCAGTTTGGGGTTGTGTAGTCATACATTTTGAAATTCTGAAAAGATGGGTCTGCATTCATTCCCAAAAGGGTTGTCCAAAAGGCCTCAAACAAAGTTTTGCATTGTGCTGAGGCAATGGTGATCTTAGCCTTACTGTATTTCTCTGACTAACATGGCTCCCAAAGACATCTCAAGGTCCAGAAAAGATGTGGAAATAATTTTAAGGAAAAGTCATATTCCACCACACTGCACCTGCAGATAAACAGTGTTGTCTGCAGAGTTTAGTCTTCAATCAACTGAAGTTATTTATGTTTCATATGAGTTGAGTAGGAAAAGACCAGTTAACATAAAAGAATGTATGTCTGATAATCATACGGCCAGTTTGAAGGCCCTTTTATCTGGGTCTGTGGATTGCCATATCTGTATGCTGTTGAGGAGATAGTTAGAATTTTGATTACAGAATAAAGCACCTACAGAAAGTGCTGTATGCAAATGCTGGAGAACATGGGTCAAAGTTTTATGCTTTCTGGGACTGCCTAGCATATTAACAGGTCTAGGGAAAAAATGACTGTGGTTAAAAATTAATAGCACACTGACAAGTATGGTTTAAACCTATCCAAATCTAAATCAGTCAGCCCTACTAAAATCTTCAAGTACTTAAGAGGTAACCCATAGTCAGTGGTGTCAAAAAGTGCTGTGAGGATTGAGAAATTAATCTACATTTCTCTCACATAGCAGTTTTGTCCTTGTGTGAAAAGTAAATGAGGGATTTTGCTGCCCTTGTGCCTTTTATTTAACCTCCATTAGCACTGCATGTAGTAAAATGCTACTGTGTTAAATAAACATTACTTCTTTGAAAAACAAATTAGATAGCAAATAATATGTTAAGAGCTGTCTGAATTCTTCCTACCTATTTAGTTGAAATACATCTGCTTTTTCTTCTGTCAAGCATTTGTTGCTTCACACTTCCTTATATTCATCAGAAAGTTGGGTAAATTATTTTCAGACACTGGACTAACTGTAAATTGATTGTTTCCTCTAACTGGCATTTATGGTATAGGTGGATCATCTGAATACCATGGTACTGTTTCTGCTTACTAAGTAGGTGACAGAAACTTCCATAATTGGAGAGCAGCAAAGGAGTTATAGTTATTTACAGAGGAAATATTTGGAAGTTTTGAAAATGTTTCCCCTACTCACCTGCTGTCCATATGTTAATCAATCATCTGACCTTATACAATACAGCAAACCAATCTTGATTCAATTATTAATGAAAGTCCTTCCTGAAAATCCTGTGCCACCTCTGTGTATAAAAAAACGTTGATGGCACCGTGTAATGCAAAGATTGCAGCGATAAATCAGGACATGTAATGAATGGCAACATCCATATCTGTCTCTAGATCCAAAATGTCATCTATTTTTTTATTTTCTTTATGGTAGCACACCATATGTTTTAAGTGCTTTTCTTTAAAGAAGGACAGATGAAGATCCTATTTAAAGGAGTTCAAGTCTAGGACAGGATAGTAAAAAAAAAGATTTAGGAGAAAAGTAGATGATTCATAGAAACATCAGCTGGACACTTCACTGCGGAAGTGGTTGTTTTTATTTTTTTTCCACAGAAGTTTAAATGTGGAATGGGGAGAGGTGTTTACCTGTAACTTCAAACCACTTCATAAACTGTTTAGCAGTTCATGTAACTGGCTGATTCATGGTAATCTTAACCTGTAATCACAGTCCATTCCCAATTGCTAGTCAACAATCACAAACTGGGAATTCACTGGCTTCTGTCTGAGCCTCAGACAGGTTTATTTCAATTCTACCCTGGCTTGAACATGTCTTGCTGCATCCACACCTATATGAGAGATTTGCTTCAGAGCAGCAGCACAGTTTCAAAGTATCTCATGCTCAGTATAGAAACTGGGGGGAGTTGCTCGGGGGGCAGCAATCACTGCTGGGTGTCAGTCGGCGGGTGGTGGGCGGTTGTATCACTTGCGGGTTTTTTAATCCCTCCTGGGTTTTGTTTCTTTCTGTCTCATTGTTCTCTTT
>VZTL01019381.1:49614-64771 GCA_013400535.1 Scopus umbretta | reverse complement strand
AACCTAAATGATTCTATGATTTAGTCAATAAGACAGACAAGCACAGTGAATAACTTTTACTATGAAGACAAACATGTTTCTTCGTCATAGCACCCTTTTCAGGGTTATAATCTTTATACATCACAACCCCAAATAGTGCCATGAGACAAAGGGAAAACTGTTTAGGTAAAATGCAGTTTCTACCATCTGAGTTTGCATGCAGAACATATTGGGTCAATAATGTGAATGAACAGTGATTTTAACATACATGTTATTTTTAAAATAAATCAGATATATCTGCCATGTGCTCCTACAGCAGCCATTCTTTAAAATAAGTAAATAAACATATTAAATACAACACTGACAAGTGCATTTTTTCCAAACAAGTAATATCGGATTCAAACATAATATTAAGTAACAATAAATGATAGAGAATTTTAAAAACATGGTTCTTGTGAAAATGGGTCTTCAGGAGTCATAGTGGTGGCAGTGGGATAGCATTCAGCTAACCAGGTTGCCCAGAATAACAAGGCCCATAACAATGCAGCTCCACAGTATATACTTCCCATTTCTTATTCTTCATGGGTTCTGATTAATGATTAATCTTGGATGCATACATGCCCCTGTCCTGTGGCTCCAACACTGGCTCAGCTCTCTAAACAGCCACCAAATTAATCCAAAAATTTCCACATAAAAATGCTTTGACATTTTCCAGTAATTGCTGTATTTTATAGTATGTTTTCTCTTGCAGGTCATGTTCCCTAATCAGCTCCAATTTGCTCTATGTTTATCATTACAGCAGAATGAGAGTTCAATGAGTGAAAAGTCAAATGAGCACAGACACTCCCAGACTCAAACTACATTATTTGACAAACATTCTCCAGCCTAAGAGAGGCATCTATGGCCCTAATTAAGCCAACAACCCACTATACTGACAATAGTATAAAATACTATTTGCACCTTGAAGATGCCATCTCTAAGCACTTATTCTGGAATGCATGGTCATTTCAGATTTGGTGGGAGGGAGGCAGCTGATTTCCAGATGACTGGAATGAAACTTGGTGCTGTTCATTGCTGTAACTGGATTTAAGAGTGCAAACCTCCCTTCCTGACTCCCTTCCAGACTGACTTTTCTCCCAAATCATAGCAGGCTGGAAAAGTCACTCCATGTGGATATGAACTTGCAAAAGATCAGAGCCTGAAGAATTCAACCCTGTATCAGTTGCTGTATACAACTTACCAGAAGGCTTGTATGATCAAGACCTGTGCTTAGAGAGGGCAAAAAGGTAATGGCACAGTGATTGTATTGGAAAGGGGTGGAGTCGTCCTGGACCTGGGAGCATGCTCAATCATAAAAATACACCAACTCATCTGGCAATGACAAAAAGTTCTAAAAAACAGATGGAAGCTGTGATTACAAGGTTTATTTTGAGAAAATAAAAAATGTAGGTTAAAAATTGAGGGTTTACAAGGTCATCAGTTTTGAATACTGCTTTTTTTCTGTGTATACTATGTATCAAGTTGCTAGTGGCTTGCCACAGTGGAACATTCCCTATACATGGGACACATACCAACCAGTCTAGCTTTCTTCACAGCATTCTCAATGCAAACATGATAAAGCCTTGGTCAGCTTAGTCACACTGTAAACAACACTAAGAAAATAAATCACGAAGTAAAATAAAGTGAATTGGAATGAAGTTCACTTGCTGAGTAAACAACCACCAGAGCAGTAATAGCAGTCGTTTATCTGATGTAACAGCAAAATCAAAATAGACTACAGATCTGCCATTACCATAATCCCTGATCTCGGCAGAACCCCTTAATGAAGTCATTCTTCTTGTGATTTCTGACTGATGGCGCTTTTAAGAATTACAGCAAACATACTGACTGAAGGGTTCATAAAATAAATCACGATATTCAGTATAATCCTATAGCACAGGCTACATTTATAATGAGCACGATCATGCTTTGGGCTCCAGCTCTTCCAAGCCACCAGGCAGGGAAAGCAGTCACAATCTTCCACAGTTCCTTTTCAGCCTACACAGCCAAGCTCCCTTTCTGTGGAAAACAAGAATTTAGGGAGGGTGTACTGCTGTGGGCTTGGATGTGCCTGTGGCTAGACCCGGCACTCCCAGGTAGAACAGTTTAGAGTCTTTTGTAGCTTGTCTCACCTCTGGCTTCAGCTAGCCAATGTTGACAATGCTGGAGGACATTGTGAAGTGGCCTTGTGACTTGCAGTGTGGTGTGAATAGGTTTTCTATTTTCCACCAAGACTGTCCATCTGTGATATGCTACCTGTGGCAGCAGGTGATCAGTCTCAGAGGAGACAGGAGAATTCCCTTCCTCGCTTTATCCTCATGTTTCCTTATGACTGCAAAAACATCCTCTGCGACAAGAGTTCAGCAAGTCAGTGCTTAGCAGAGAAGTGTCCATCTTAACATAAGAGAAGGTAGAGGGACACATGGAAGCTCTTTACAGTGGTGAGAAATGGGGTCTCTGATCAAGTAGAGGTGATCTCCAAACAATGAATACCCAGGAGCAGATACCAGATATGGGAGAAGAAGAGTGGGATGGTATTAGACTGCTCCTCTAGACTACAAAGCACCTTCACTCACCTGGATTTCTGCAAGATCTCCATCATCCACAAAGGTTGAGGGGAAGCCTATTGGCCCAAGAGCTATCTAGAAATGGGTAGGTACTCCTCAACAGAGTTTCTAGAATACATAAAGCTTATTATTATGTATATTATTCTCTGGACTATATAGTTTAATGTTTTCCTCAGGAATAAGCAACAATTAAAAGTTATTTACACCTGGATTCTCAGTTATAATTTATATGGAGTAACTGGGAAATTATAATTCTACAGTAGTCATTTGATTAGCTAATAATTTAGCTTTTCTATTATGTTTTGTGGAAAATATCATCAAAAAATATCTAGTCATAGCTAAGGATTATTCTAGCAAAAAGTTAACAAAAACTCCATTACTAGGGCTTTAATCTGTGTTTACCCTTACTTGGGTTTCCCCTTTTATCAGTTTGGCCATTTCTCACAATTAAACCAGTCCTTTATCATATTGCCAGATTGCCTTCAGCTGGTTTATCTTAACCTTGACATCATACATTTTATTTTGTGATTACTCAACTATAGTCTCAGGATGTAAACTGATTTTTATTATCTCAAAGGGAGAATGTAATGTGAACCAGTGTGACAGAGAGAATCTTGTTAAACCATATTTCAGGGAAACCCTTACTGAAAACACAGAAAGCTGGGGGTTTTCTCACTTTTGTTGCTAGCTAAAATTAGCTATACCCAAATACATTTTGCTCTAGGCTCAATACAGTGCAATTCAGGACTTTTTATTCAAACAAATGGATAGATTCCAAAGAAGATCTGCAAAAGCCTACAAAAAAACCCAAAGCTGGCTTACTTTCAGAAAACACAACTAAAGAACTTGGAGATATTTAGTCTAGAGGGGAGACGTGGTAACAGTCTTCATATTCGTAATCTGCTGCAGAGAAAAAAGAAACAAACTGCTCTCTACTGTGAGCAGGACAAGAAGTCATTGGTTTGAGACTGCAGAAAAGGAGGAAGAAATTTTGAAATAAACCTAGGAGTAAAAAAGCACTGAACTGGAGCACCTCCACAGTCAAGGAATCACTGTCTCTGAAGAGGTAAGAACAGGTGAAAAACCTGACTCAAGAATGATGGTGAATCCAATGAGCCTCCAGTTAGCCAAGCAGATGGATTAAATAACAGCTCAAAGTCTCTTTCAGAATAATCTGATACAATCAAAAATCAAAGACCTGCTGAGCTGAGGTCTTGCCTGTGGTCCAGCATCTTTTCACGTTCCAGCCGATGAATTCCTTTCTTTCAAACCACCTGCTCTTTACAGAGCAAGTCTAAAAGACAGCATAAGCAGAGCACAGCTGAAGCAACTTTTGTGTAGTCAAAATATATTTGATAGATTTCTTTTCCTGGTTGTTCAGCAATAGAAGTAACCACACTTTTTCAATAAATTATAATATCAATTTCTCCAAGAGTTTAACTTTTGCTTGTGATGAAGTAAAACATCTCTTTCTTTAAGACCTTATTGGGAACTTTATTTCAATAGTACTTTTGTA
This sequence comes from Scopus umbretta, assembly GCA_013400535.1. Lineage (NCBI taxonomy): Eukaryota > Metazoa > Chordata > Aves > Pelecaniformes > Scopidae > Scopus > Scopus umbretta. The sequence continues at coordinate 60,670 of VZTL01019381.1, read as the reverse complement.
CCTCAATAAGTTATGGCATTTGTGATGCCTAAATAGAGCAAACAATAGAGGGTTGTGGGTTTTTTTAAATTGTGACAGGGTGTGAAAATTTATCAGTTTTCATATCACCAATCAACTGGAGGTAGGATGGCTATATGCACAGCTACAAAAATGAGTATCTAGAGCTCTGTCTAAAAGCTGTGGAAGCTTCATTTTCTCTGTGGAGCAACTGCACATGTGATTTTTCCATTCTATCTTTTCATTAACAAAGAAAGAAAAATCATGTGAGTCTTGTTCTAATTTTTATTTTTTCCTGAGGGTAGAAATCTTATCTATGAGAAAGCTGATTTTTGTTTTAATTAATATAATATTTCCATTCACAAGACAAAAACAATGTCTCTAGTCTCTACATTTATACATGCTGAAAATAAAGTTCCTGGATTTGGACCTACTCTGAGTTTACATGCATATAATAGGGTGAAACACAGTACTTCAATTACACAAAAATTTTTAAGTCTACTGTTGTTGCCCAACTTAGTTTCTGGTTAGCTTGTAAAATAAAAAAAATATTGGAAAGTTGCATATGTTATGGCTTTTCTGTTTAACATACTCATGATTTTTAGGCTCCTGATGAAATGGACTAGTAATCTTGAAAATTAGAAAATGTGGATCTGGTTTTTGTGTAGACTTTACCATACCAAAACACATCCTACCAGGAGAAAACTAATAGTTACAAAGTATAACTACAGTGTAATCAATGTGATGGTTACATCACATAATTTAGAAATCTAAATTACAGAGCATGGGTTTATGTCAGCATACACAGATTTTTATTTTTTTTTTCTTCCCCAATGAGTAATGGTTTCTTTATCAACAGAGACAGGGCTGGCATTAAAATACCTTTTGACGCACCGCTGGTCTATAAGCTCCCCAAAAAGGGACACATGGGCCAGGCTTTAGGGGAGCTGAAATGATGCCCAGAAGTAAGCGAACCCTCTCTAATTCCCATGTGTAGGGGAGAGCTGGGCATCACAGGCTGGATCCCAAAAGAGCCAGGGCACTTATTTGGTAGCAAGAGAAACACTGCAGCCTTCCTCTCCCTGAGGCAGGTATCCAGGTGTCCTCCCCTATCCTTTTAACAAGCTGTCAGAGCTCTATCTTTTGCCACCCAAGGAGTGGCCTCTTTTCTTTCCAATGCAGCAATCAGTGACCCTTTTAACACAGCCTAGCAGGAGGCATGCTCCTCATGCTTGAGCTCTCACCGACACCACAAGCTTCCCTGTCTTCAGCTCCCTTCTCTGCCATTCAGGATTTAGACCTCGACTCACCCTGGAGCTCACCCAGGAGAACTGCTCTGAGCCACTCTAAGAAAGACTACGGATAACCCCCAAAAGAGCTTAATTCAGCTTGTCAAATGAGCAAATTGGGTGGTGAAGTACCTCATTTGATATGACCCACCACTCTCCCGCCCTTTACTAGTAAGACAGATCAGTGTGTTGCTGAGACTGTGAGGGGCCAGAATTACAGGATTCTGAGCAAGCCCCTAGGATCTTTGGTGGAGGAGAGCTCTGGTCTATCTTTACTTGGCATCAGCTCAGTGATTCATAATAAAACCATTCATAGCCTTTCTTTATAGCTGTGGCAGGCCAGGGGAAATGGTGAAAAATAGAAGGTGCTGGTTGCACTGCCCCTGGAAGCTGTCAACTTTATGAGTTGACCAAAACTGCTGAAATGGTGCCAGTTTGGGGGGTTACAACCAGTAATTCTTCAATCTTTTCCCTTAAGAAATAGGATACTGTTTACAAGAGACCAAGTAATCTACTCCATTACACAGTCCAACCTCTACCAGTTATCTATAAATAAATCATGTAGGGAAGTGCTTTTAGCTATCACACATAATGAACCCATTGAGATCCTTTATGTCAACTTTGCCAGCCAGCGTACTACACAGTAGGGGATGGAGGAAAGTCTGTTTGTCTTGATGGAGACTCCCCATGAACCTAAACATTGCACTGAAACAGGATTAAATGACAGGACTGATGTCCACAGAGCAAAATAAAACACCATGACTAATGCAGAGAAAAGCAGCTATTATAAGACTTTTGTTCTGCTGAGGAAAGGAAAGGAGAACAGACATACTTTGGTAGCGCATGTCATATGAACCCAACAGAGCCAAAAAAAAAGAAATGCAAGATTGTAATCATCACTCCCATGTGGTTTGTTACACAGCTTGTGTCCTAGCACTACCTTTTTTTTTACAATTTTTTCAATAATTTTTACAAATTTTACAATTTAATGGTGGGTTTTTTTAACTAAATATCTACATATTTTAATATGATTATACCTGTGGAATGGAAACAGTGTCCAGGCCAACCTAAGCATGCTCATTGTCCCTTGGCTATCACATGCACACATTCTGAACTCACACACATACACACAGCAGTCTGATGCAAACAGTTTTAAAGTACAATAATGAAGTTTCGTGCACTTTAATGGTACTGGAACTACCATTAAAACCACAGAGAACTGTTTACATCCCTCTGCTTTTCAAGCACAAATTTAACAGCCTTTTAAGACTTAAATAGTAACGGTTCCATAAAATTACTTTTAAATATTTAAAACCAATTATAAATTATTTTTAAATAATTTTATATCAGAAACCTTACAGATCTTCTGTGGGCAACATGAATTTAATTTTGGGTTTTGTGTTCATCAGTGACAGGACACCAGCTTCCTTTTGAAACTGCAGTTTCAGTTTGTCTGGATAATTATTAACTGCTGATTCTCCCATAAATGTCATTTAGATTCCAATATTTTCTAGCTTGTGATAATGAAAGAACATGCATTAACTCTTTTTTTATATCTGTCCATATATCTGGATGGTAAATCCACCAATTTGTAGAAGAAATTAAAGCAGGGAAAGGCTAATAAATACCATGACTTTTTTATGTTTTGCAAAATATGCTATATTCTCTCCTAGCAGGATTCTCAACAGTCTTCCCATTCTTCACAGTAGTAACGCGATCAGGTCAACACTGAATATTCTTGATCACAGAATCATAAAATCATAGAATGGTTTGGGTTGAAAGGGACCTAAAAGATCATCCAGTTTCAACCCCCCTGCCATGGGCAGGGACACCTTCCAGTAGTCCAGGTTGCTCAAAGCCCCATCCAGCCTGGCCTTGAACACTTTCAGGGATGGGGCATCCACAGCTTCCCTGGGCAACCTGTTCCAGTGCCTCACCACCCTCACAGTGAAAAATTTTGTCCTTATGTATAATCTAAATCTTCCCTCTTTTAGTTTAAAACCATCCCCCCTTGTCCTACCAACCCATGCCCTCATAAAAAGTCCCTCTCCAGCTTTCTCATAGGCAGTCTTCAGGTACATGACATGATGGGTCAGGACAGTTACCCTGAACAAGACTTTGTAAACTCTTTACAGAGCACCACAAATATTAGAGGAATATTTGTGATGAAATGGCAGTTTTGCCATTGATCTCAATANAAAAAAAAAAAAAAAGTTTCACTACACCACAAGTACAGAACCTTAAAAACTACGTTGTGCAACCAGGAGATCTCACAGGTGGGTCACCATCTGCAACAGACAGTCTAGTCTCTCACCAGTGTAGCTTTTCTAAGGTTATATGTGGTACTGTGGTAGAAGTACATGAAAATACAAGTGATATACCTGTAAACAAAGATAGCTTGAAAGTGGCAGCAGGATGTAATGTAGACAGGGGGATATCTGGGGAAAAAAAACCCTATGAATACCATGACATAGAAAATCATACCACTTGCTTGCACATCAAATTTGCAAGAATTAAGTAGAGACATGGAAATCAAGTGGAGAAGAGCTCAAGGGAGAAGAAAGAAAAATCTGTTATACCAAACTGGGAAGTGTGAATTAATAGATCTTTGAAATGTTATCATTACTACAACCTTGCATTTTTGTACTTTTTTTTCCTAAAATGGTATACCTGTTGGTACTAACAGCATGGCAAGAATTTCAGAATTCACTCACCTGGTCAGAGTTACTAGCTCAAAAAAAATTTTGTGCTTCTCCAAAGTCTGATAAGCTCTTGCACAAGATGAGACATTTCATTTCTTTAGACTTGAGTCAGTAAAAGCACACTCTTTTCCAGGAAAATATCCTAGCAGGAATTCATTACACATTGCAGTGGCACTCTACCACTCCTGGGACAGTGCGGAGAGACAGAAACCTCCTGCATGCCACTCCTCTCCGGGAAGATCCCAAAGCTACTGCCAGCAATGCCACCTGAAGGTGCCCAGCACTATTAGAAACATACTCTCCTCTTTGCCTTGCAGAGAACTTTGTTTCAACTGTACCCCAGCTTATTGCTAGAACAGACCCAATTCATAGCCTCAGCAATTTAATTCCACGTTAGATGTTAGAATGAACAAATAGCCTTTCCCCACAGATCAAGGAGTAAAAGCTGGTACTGAAACTGAGCACCAGTGCTGTAATGTATGTCAGGCAGAGGTTTCCTTAGAGCAAAACCTTGACTTACGTACTGCGCTGCCTTACATGTATTTTCTGCTTGGCCATGAAGAGCAGAATGCCTGTTAGCGGTTTCTTCTCTTAGCAACACCAGATTTTATTGTGGCTAATGCTATCAAGCATCTCTCTGCTTTTTGAAAGGGTTCCCAACCTGCATTTTACTAAAATGTGGCAGATCTTGAAAGCTGTTTAAACCAAGCCTAAAGCAGAAAACAAGCCCAGCGTTACTGAAAATTTCTTACTTTCTTCAGTCCAGCTATGTGTCATGACATCAGCTGAAAGCCTCAAACAGGATTACTAGTCTGTAAATTAGTGCCAAGATTGATGGAATGTGCAATCAGATTAGCATACAGATTTATAACAATGTTGAATCAACAACACAGAAAGTCTAATATGAGTGCATATCACAGTGTAAAGAGCCCCTACACTGAACTTTCTTCAGAGGCTTCCTTTGACATTGTCCTGCCATTAACAAAGGGATTCCCTCCAGCTTCATGTTTTTGTCTTTAGCTCATTCCAGCCAAATTCTTCCCAAACAGAAAAGCAAGCAGGGAAGTGTCTGTCACCATTCTGTGATGATGCTCCAGCACAAGTAAGGACAACTACTTTCCATTACTGCAAGTAACAAGGGAGCTGGCACTGGAGATCAGAGAGTGATCCTGCAGTCTTTCTATCAACTAATCACCCCCCTGTAAGGAGAAATGTTCACCCTTAATGCACTTAAAAGATATTTTTTGCTGCTCACTCATACAAATTGCCTTGCATGGATTTGAGAATTAGGCCCCAATCCTTTAAAGTATGTGTGACTGGCATAAATGTATGATTACAGTCTTTCCCATACATGAGGACGCATTTTTCTACCTTCTGCATGGTGGGGAATGGAACAGCATTGCTTCCTGACAGCTTTGTAATCACTCTTGAAAAAACCTAGATCAGTCTTCCAATGCACATTTTTGTGCCCCCCCCCCGCAAGCTTTTATGCAACCGGTCTGGGAAACTTTCCTACAGTTCTTCCATAATTCTGTCCTTAGCTGTCAGGATCTTCTTTGGAGTTTCATGAACATACAGAGAAAGCTGAGAACATAGAACTGTCAATGAAATTTTGTGGACATCTTTAAAAGGGCTATTTCGGTCATATGAAAGCTAAAGAATATGTGCCTTTCCATGCAAAGAGGAGGATGAAATCCTTCTCAAGAGTACATCCTAAGTGATTGAAGACAGTGTTCTGTGCTTGATTTCACCCATTTATGTTAATCACAGGTTTGACTGATATGTGGAAGCCCAAATGCTATCTGCAGAAAACCATGAATTTACAAAAGTTTAAAAGTTTAAAAAAAGTTCCGATAGGTAAAAGAGCCTAAGAGTATGTTTCTAGCTGTTGGAGAAAATAAGAATAGAATAGAAGATGTAACATAAAGAATTAAAAAAAATTATTTCTCTAACAGTATTCCATGAACTTCACAGAAATTATTTTTTCTAAACATGGAATTGTTTCTTTTATTCCTTCTACACAGATTTCATATGCATAATATTCCAAGTTGTTTGCAAGCTCTCAGTTCTTGCACCACAGTGGAACTTGGCTCCAGATTTAAATACCTAAATTCAGATGTCTACGTGTAGGCATCCAGGTGTGAGCCAGCTGTGTAAGCTTTCCACACACAGCAGCATTCTGGTCAACCCAGTCAGTGGAGCCTGCAGAGCTGTTCATCATGCCCCAAAATAAGTGTCAAGAGCTTGATTCATTCGCCTGAAATCAAACACTCACTGCCTTTTGTACAATGTCAGGCAGGGCATCCTGCCTCACCTTAATCTGCCAGTGCAAAAGGACTCCGGTCTTCCATAGGGGTGCTGTCCTGTCAATGAGTTGTGTGGATATCTCATACATTCTGAGGCACCTCAAGTACTGGTTAGGGCAGTATAGTTACAGCAATGAAATTAAAATATCTGTGGCTAGTGTCCAAGCACCATTGATTCCATAACAAGAACTCCCAAGCACTTATATTTATGGATCAAAATTTAGGTGTCTCAGTCTCAAATTAATCCTACCCGGAGAGATTGACCAGTCTCTTATATACCACTGACCAACCTTTTGATAAAATCTTTTACCTTTTTTACCATATGTTAATAACAGAAGTCAGTAAATTGCTAAACACTCCACTGGTAGAGTGGAAGCATCAGTATCATAACAACATATTTTAGGTATTCAATGTCTAGGAGGAACTGCTGGATTTTACTAGAAAATGTCATAGGTTTTTTTAATGATAGTATTCTAATTCTACCCAAAATATGGTATTCCAGAATATCAGGAAACTTAGGAAATGTCAGACTATAATTAAATATGTTCTACACATGAGAACAGATGATGAATACATCATGTCTCAGTGGGCAGACTGTGCCTGAGACAAAGATAAAATTCTGTAATGATTCTACCAGTAATCATGTTATTAAGAATGTTCCTAACTAGACTCCATGTGAAAACAAAAGGTTTCAATCGAAATGAAATTGATACAGAAGAGATTAAAGTGGCTTTTCCACTTCCATTAAGACTCAGAAGCGCACTCACATTCCTACCAGAAATAAACATGAAATACATCAGATTTCTAAATCCACTAATAAATCTAATCCAGAAAGAAAAAAAAAATGTATTAGTTAAATTATAAGTTCTCAGAAGCTAATGCACTTAAACAACTTGGTGGGGGATCAGCATGCAATACCCACTGGGACTGACATAATGAAACAGTAATCGCTAGATCTCCTGACTGTCCAAAACACTCCAGAAAAGGCCTTGAAAGTGCAGCTTTATTACATCAAAGCTCTTGGTCCAAGCGCTTAGCCAACATTGTCTCTGCCAATTCCATTACCAAGTTAGTCACTCATATCACTCCCCAAAAAAGAAAGTCTGCATAACACTGTCTCAAATTATTCAGCACAGGTTTTGACAAATGATAAAGTGGTTTTCTATATGCTTTACCATGTGTGCATGCATAAGCCATTCTTTCCTATCTAAGTTAAACAGTGTAACTACTGCTAAAGGTAAAAGAATCACTGCGGTGAACAAAATAATATTTAAGCTTCTGACACAACTCATTCCCACATTTTCTCAAATGTCTCACATAAATGTATTTAACAACTAACAAAATGCAGGTTTTATTCTGGGATCACAGACCTGTGAATGCCTTACTTTCCTACAGCTCAACAGAATACTCAAATTTATTAAAAATTGTGTCTCATTTGAAAGTAATACCTGAAGACCTTTCAAAGAATGGTTCCCTGCTAGGTGGAAAAGGAAAGCTTTCAACAGCATTAAAAAGTTTGAAGGAGATAATGGTATTGCTTTGAATAAGAAGAGAACAAGAATCCGGTCTAGAGCAAGGAAATAGTAGATGAAAGAGCAGTGGTAACAGCTGGTTTGATTAAATTTACTCTGACATCATTTCAAAGCCGTCACCTTGAAGAGTTCATGGAGGATAGTTGAGGCTCCAGAAGGCTGGTAAAGGGCAAATTCAGGGTTGGAAAATGAGGGATATGAAAGTCAGAGGAGTAGAGGTTGGACAGTCAGCCTAACCTCAGGTCAACACTAGAATGAAAATCCATGTTATTTGAAAACATTTAGAAAACAGCAAGGAGATGAGTTACAGTCAATACAGTTCTATCAAATCCAGCTAATTTCCTCCTACAAAAGGCGTTTGGGCCTTATAGATAAGGGAAATGCAGTCGATGTTACGTATCTTAACATTCACACACTTTCTGGTGCTGTCCTACATCACATTTTCATAAACAACTTAGAAATAAATAAATAATACACAAATTGTAAATAAACACTGTAACTACTATGAGGAACCGAGATCCAGACATTACAAATCTACAAGTGAACTAAACATGCTTAGTGAACTAAACTGTGCCATTTTCTGGCACAGAACAGCCTACATCCACATATTTTAACTTCCTTCCACTCCATAACATGATGACCTCATCTAAGGTGCCTGTTGCTCAGCCTAAGTAATCTCTGGTCCATTTCAACCTCACTCATGGTCAAACATTGCTTGAGAAAGTGTTAGCTGGCTTGGACCAAAATCACAACCATGATTGTTCTAACAGATCATAAATAGCACAAATGATGGAGTCCCAATCCCAGGATCATTCCCTGATATGCTTAATTTTCTCAGGTAAATGTGCCTAGAGACTAATTATCAGAGATTAATTGCCAAACTGGAAATCTCAAGGAGCATCCAGAGGAACCTCTGCTGGATTTACAATTGTTGCCTTTATGATCTCAACGACAAGGAGAGCACTGCTACTGAAACTGCAGGTGATGCTGGAGTAGGGAAGAGCTGTGAAGGCACAAAAATGCTGGAGTGAAGTTTGGGGTGGGCAGAATGAGAATTCTGAATGACCTCTGCAAAATTAAGAGCTGACCTCAAAAAAATACAATGCACCTCAGTAGGAGTACTGTTCTGCTCTTGCCTAGTCACAGGAACCTGCACAGAAGCACAGCTAGGCAGCAGTTCTCCAGAAGAGCAAGTGAAGGTTAAAATGACCCACTAATTATGCAAATCTATGTCCAGGGTCATCTACCCAGTAACTGCAAAAGACTGGGTTAGTCTCATGGAAATATCTCTGAGTCTGTATCACTGCATCCAGGCCACTCTGTCCTGATGCTCCATTGCAAGGGATCTTGGAGCAAAATGACTCAGTACAACATGGGGTGATACTGCCAGGTTGGCTGAGCCACTCAACCAGATCTTCATCTGCTGGGCAGAAGCACCCTGTACCATCTTTGTTTTCAACATAGTTACCTTTTCAAGGCATTTTTTCCCTACTGCTGACCCACTGTTCTTTGATCCATTTAATACCTTTCAGGCATTTCTGTTTTTGAGACAGTATCTCATGCCCTTTTCCTAGGCCATCCTCAATGTGCAGCAGCTTTGTGGTTTCACTGGAGCCAGCTGGCTCTAAGACACCATAGCATATGAAAGAAAAAGATAGAAACTGAAGCATAGATAACTACAGACTATGTCTGGCCTCCTACACCAATAGCTGCTCGCAGAGGCACCATTAGCTCCTGACTTGCCACAAAATTACACATTTTAGTGACTACACAGTATATTCCAAGCTATTTAGCAGATTTGTCAATAATCATTATTAAATAGCATCTCATATCTCAAAGAATGCAGTTTTATTGATTCATTCCTAATATATTTAGCACACAGTCCTGGTCCCCAGTCACCCATAGCTCCCTGCCAAGCCACCAATTCCCATGAAAAGCAAGATGAAGGAGTGATAGCACTCATGTGGATCTTGTCTTAAATGGGGTTGGATCATGAGTGATGTCTGCCTGCTGCTGGGAGCTATGAAGTACACTGAGCTCCACAGTTCAGCCCCAATGACCCTCTCTTTTTGCACATGGGGAATACGCCTGGACTCACTAAGTCAGGAATAAAATCCATACAGTTTGATTCCCAGATCACTAAAGAACTCTGTAAGTCAGATGTAACTGTGTCTAGGCTCACTTCACATACTCTTCAGATCATTAAGCGTCAGTCAATGCTTTTAAGTGGTGCACAAATCTCCAGGAGAAGACAGTGAGTGATAAGCCAGAAGTTGTTGTTGTAAAAAATTATTTTACCAATTCATTCCCATTCTACCCATCCTAAACGACTCAGACAATTAAGTTTTTTGCAGTAGAAATTTACAGAGCCTTCCATGTTATTCACTGGTAACCACTCAAGTCCAACTTAAGAAGTATCACTCAATCATCTTTCAACCTGGATGCATCAGTTAAATAATATTGAGGCATGACATAGATATAGTTTAGAATGCAGTAAAAAGATGTCTATTTATAGCATTTAGCATAGAAACAACATGAGACCTACAAATAATTTTATATTCTGAGGTTACTAAAATCATTGGTTTTACTATGTCATCTGCAGCACAAGCTATATTTAAGATGGAAAGTCCCGTGAATACAATGAGTGACTATTGCAAGAACAACCATCTAAATTTTAAAGGCACCCATTCTGCCAGAAATGGCTAATACTGAATATTCAAACATGGCAGCTGAAAAACACCACTTACATTCAGTTACTAATCAAGTCGTGATATAAAATCCCTCTTCTTGCAAAGTGTGGTTTTGTGCGAAAAAAAGAATAACAGGTGGAAAAAAGAGTGGAAAACATCTTCAGTGACTGACATAGGCTGTGGCAATATACTTTAAAACTATTCTGGATTACTATTTCTTCTGTTGTACGGAATTCAATGTTTTCTGTCTCTTTGTAAGATGGCTGTATTTTATGTCAAATAGGAAACATATGTTCTTCCTTGTTTTATAAAAATAATACTTTTCGTATGACTAATAATTCATATAATTCATACAATTTCTAGTAAACATACAACTTTGGACTTTTTCCTGTGGTCATTCAGAAAAAGCAGAATATTTTACAGATATCAGGCTGATGACTACTGAGAATGTTTTATTTTCTTGAAAAATAAATAGAAAGAAAAAAAAAACAGATTGAGACAAAATAGGAATAAGCATTTCTTCAACTCTTCAACACAGAT
>VZTL01019381.1:35534-49180 GCA_013400535.1 Scopus umbretta | reverse complement strand
AGAAAAAGAAAGAAGTGCAAGTTCGGGTCAGACTTACTGACAGCTCGGCAGTAGGAGAGGCTCAGCCATCAATTTCCTGAGTCACAGAAGGCTGTGTTTGGCTTGCAAGCTGCCCTTAGAACACCTTTTTGCCTGTAAGAACAAAATTCCTTGGGTACAGGTGATGGAGTGTCAGCAGTTCTTCAGTATGTTTTTTGACTTTGTCATGGTACCCTATTTCCACCACATCCCCGTACAGTTGACCAGGTTTAAGCAACCCTCAGGATGGGAAAGTATGAAAGTAACTTTTTATATTAATTGACTTTCCTTGTTGGTGATTCCACTGTTTACAGCAGATAATAAACTTTCCAATGGCATTTACTTGAGATCTCACAGCAATATAAATACAGCATTCAGCCCACACAAGGTCTGCTGCATCACACTCAAATTGTTCTTGATTAAGATGAAACTGTGAAAAATCATACCTAGAGAAATGGCACATGAACATACCCAGAAGTTAAGGAAAACTGGTGCTGATTCAACATCTGCAAATTCTAACGCTATCTCATTAGTTAGACCACAAGGCCAAAGAAACAAGTAACATCGAACTTGCAGCTCTCCAGCATACACTTTGCAAAGACAGGATGTTGCCAATAAGAAAACCTCCATATTTGAGTCTGGATTAAAAGTCACCTACTTCCCACTCATTTTCCATAAATACAGAATCAACAGTTGTATAACTTGCAGCTATTTTCTTAAAAACACCACTTATTTAAGGCATATTTTCTGGCATTACAAAGTTAGCTTCTTTTGTTACACTGTTAAAACACAAAACATAAAGCACAATTGTAAGTCTTTATGCTTTACAATAACTTTTTCATCCCAGAAGTCAACATACTAAGAGATTGTATCCATCTGAGGGAAAAGGTACTACAGAAAGATGTATGTGCTGGAAAATAAAACGTGGCTGGATTGTCTGGCTTTGCATATAAGTCAGAATTGACTTGATCACTTTGTCACTCTAATAAACCTTTCTAAGTGTTTCAAACGAGCAGCACTGTGTCGGAATAGTCCCAGGACCAGATCTTCAGCAGCTACAGTTTCAGAAGACCGAGCTCCCCAGTGCCACAAGAGGCTGGCATGAACAGAAGTCTTGAGCAGAGCAGAGATGATGCAGTTATTTTTTGCATTGTTTCAAGATATGGTTTAGCTCCTTCCATTCCTGTTACAGTTGAGATACTGCAGAAATCTCTAAACGTTTGGTCAAATCCCTTATGCTGGTTTCTATAGCATGACATGCTCTCTGCTGTATCTCAGGTAGATCCTAGTTGTGCTGTACTGTGAATGCAACATGGGACTGGATTATCCCACGGGGCTAAAAAAGAGAAAAGGAACTTGGGAAGGGGCACAAAAAAATGGTAATCCAGTATATGATGCTTATGTAGGCTTCTCCTGTGGCCAAAGGAGAGCTGGCTACCTGGCTTATGGTGAGTTGAGATGAAGTACTCTCTGGAAGGGCCTCTGTCTCTCTAGCAACAATGAAGAGAGTCTGAACAACTAATTTTCAGTGGATATTTTTAGACGGCTGGAAATAGTGAGATGAATCTCACCTCCTGGGCTGATCATTTCTGGCACAGAAGAATTCGCAATGAGTCTAGCCTTTTCATTGAGTCTATGCAGGAGAGACCTAGGAGAGGGCTCAGGAGTGTATGATGGGACCCTATCCCAAATTCAGGATTCAGCTGCGAAAGAGGATTGAAAATGGAAGAACAATTAAGTAATACATTCCCTTCTGCCAGTGATCTGTTCCAAAGCTGAAATACAACTCAAGAGCATCACCAAGTGACTGCAGATTAAAAGTGTATTTTAAACATAACTGCAGTGTCTATTCCAAGATTTCCCTTTGGGTATTTTCAGACATCCCCATCCATTCTCACTGTCTTTTCGATGCTTTGTATTCACACCAGAAGCAACCATTCTCTAAACTGATCCCACTTCATTGCTCTAGCAATATTTATAACACAGATTTAAGACAAAAAGAGAGAACACCAGAAGAGGTTTTCAGCATGTCACAAAAACATTTCTCCCAGTACTACCAGACAATACAGCGCTGCATACACCACTGAGGCAGGTATCAGTTTATCCTGTGGTTGGCTGGGAAACTGGAAGAAAATCAAGGAGAAACTCCCAAATCTGAAGAAAACTCCCAGAGTATTATTCTCTCACCTCTAAGTAATTATTCTTTTCTGTAATGTTAGTTTGGCTGCTTTTAACAAGTAAAGAAAACTTCAGCAAACTGACAGAACACTTAATGGAAAATCCATGGAAGGCCGTCTTATGCATGTGGGCAGTTTGGTTTCCTTTCTGTTAATGCTACCTGACCTCTCTGTTAATGCTACCTGATTCCCTCAGGTAGCTGCTGACTATGTTTTGACCTCATTGGATTCTCATGCAGTTGTGCTGTGAGAACCTAAATCTTTAACATTGCTGTTGTTAGAGGGAATTGCTTGTACAACATATTTGTTGATGAATAACTACATGCAAAAACAAATGAGATCACAGAGCTATAAAATAATATCATTGTATCTCTAATGGCAAGAAAAACAACTTTCAGTTTTGGCAAGTTGTGCATCTCACTATCCCAGATAAAAGTCTAAAGTATTTTTCATTTCTTAAACAGTAAGATTCACTACATAATGTCACTTTGAATATGTAGGCACCCAACAAAGAAAAGCTATTAACAAAAACAAACAAAGGTAGAGCAAATTTAAGTTTGTAGGGTTCAAATCCTGCTACCCTTGTACAAAGCTAACTTACTCACCCTTTCTTGGTTCTGCTAATAGCCTTTGTGAAACACACCACTTTGAGGCAGTTCCTGGAGAGGCAATGTCCTTACTACAAAAACCTGTATCACAGTTATTTACCAGCTGCTGTCAGTCCTCACATAATCAAATCTGAAGCCTGTAAGCAAGGTTATACACAGGTGTGAGAGATGAAAGCAGCCAGAACAAGTGGAAGTGGAAAGGAGGACTGCTTAGAGGTGAAAAGTGGGATATTCAGCTCTCTGAGCAAATAAAGGTCAGAACATGCTGATGACAAACCTTGACTTACTATTTAGTCTTGAACAGCAGAAGGCATAGTTCATAACCATTACACAGCCGTATCGTATGTATAACCCTGATGCAAAATCCCCATTGTTTTTGTTCTGTAACTCTCCCAGCAAAGTAAGTACAGAAGGTAACTCCCGATTTGAATGCTGCAGATCTCTTAGTCTGTAACGGAAGAAGTTGAAGTTTTACTACAGTAACTTAGATTTGCCACGTGCGTAAAGCACATCCACAGAATTACTGTGGCTCAACTGACTTGTAATAACTTGTCAAACTCCACCAATTTGTTTGCTTGTCTTAAATCTAAGGCTGCTCTGCTGTGACTTCTCCAGTCAGGCACAGAGCTTGTGAGGAGCTGCTGCACTCTCTCCTGACAACCATGGCACAGTCAACACACACACTGAACACCAGAAGGGCAGGGGGAAACAACAACGTTTTGATCTTTCTTCCATGTTCCAAACAGAGCATACTGAGAAAAACCCCTGCACAAAACCCACAACTGACATACTCTATGAAATCACTTGGTATCCTGCTCACTTCTGATTTAATTAACTCAGCAGGACTTTGCCATCCAAATATGAAAAATGTTGGCTTTAGTATGTTGGAAAGTGAGAAATGAATAAGCAACAACGAGAACTCGGCAAAGTGCAAGCAGACATTGTCCAAACTTCCTTGCACTGTCCCGTCAACACTGACTTACAGCAATATGCCCTGAGGCTGCCAATAATGATGAATTTTAGCATTCCCCTGTTATTTTTTTATGGGCAAAACAATCCCATTCATTCTTTTTGTGACCTTCTTAGAGTTTGTGTCACAATCTCCCATTCTGAAAAATCTCAGAAGGAACAGTTGTTTCCTGGAGTATTGTTTGTAAAAGATATCCTTGCTAAATATTGCCCTGGCAGTGGAAAACTCATCCTCAAACCCTTTATTGCCCCAGACTACTATTACCAAATGATAATATATTCTTATTAAAGATAATTAATATGGAGAATCAGTAATATGGATACTACAAATCTCATTTCAGGCCGAATCTCAGATCTGAATGCTAACCTAAATTCATATCTTGAAGAAGAATCATATTTAGTCTGCCAAACATTGCTTAGGGCAAGAACAATGTTTGAAAAAAATCTCTCAACTTTGTCTTATGTCTTTTAGGCATCTTTGATGTTCAGATATGACAGCTTTCCCTCTCAGCCTGACTTCAACAGAGGTTACTGCTAGTCAGCCCCTTTCATGTTTCTTTCCAGCTGTCTAAAGGTAGTTTGTCCTGGCAGAGGAACATGTTTCATTCTTAAACATCTATCCAGATATTTCTACCTCCTTTTCTCAGTAAATTGATTCAAAGGGCTTTTGTAGTTAATATCTTAGCAGTGTATTGCAGCTTTTGCATAAAATGTTCCACTTTGCTCCCCTGCCTCTCCTTTCCGTCTCCCCAGTCTGCGGTATCACAGTGCATGCCTGCAGGTACACGGCATTTCTCTAACCTCAGGCAGCAGCAATTTGTAGTATTAGTCTGTCCGGCACTTCTGGAGAGTGTTCTGCCATCCCATTCCCCCATCTTTCCTGTTTCCTGCACTCTCCTGTTATCATGAATGAGCCAAGCAGTGCAAGCATGGCACTGAAGACCTACTTGAGCTGATCAAGTGTTTTACTATTGTCTCTTTCAGCTGTTGCTTCAGCTCTCCAGTGATGCCATCCCTGCGTTTCCACCCATCTCTCACCATTTTGCTATGTCCTTTGTTTTATGCAAACTTCTTATTGCTTTTCTTTCTGGAGTTGATCTGAGGAGCTGCTGCTTGTTGTGGCTGCTTTCCCTTCTCACACACCAAAAAAACAAAATCTAGAGTCTGAATAAAGTAATGCACATTTGGTTACCTGGGGACTGGTAGAATTTGCTGCGGCAGTGTAACAACATCC
The DNA here is from genome assembly GCA_013400535.1 of Scopus umbretta. Classification (NCBI taxonomy): domain Eukaryota; kingdom Metazoa; phylum Chordata; class Aves; order Pelecaniformes; family Scopidae; genus Scopus; species Scopus umbretta. The sequence goes on along the minus strand of VZTL01019381.1, from coordinate 44,174 downwards.
ATCCAGTCCTTAGGTGTCTGGCCATTTTATTTACTGTCCCCAGATGGCCCATCACGATGTTTCAGACAGCCCTGAGGTGGGGTCCTGACAGTGTGGCAGGATCTTCTAGAGTGCCCAAATAAGTTTCACAGTTCCCAAAAAACACATAATTCAGCAAAGAGAAGATTATGTGTCCCAGTTCAGGATGGGACCCAGTCATCTGTGTGTGCTTCAGGGATAGCTCTGACTCAGGCTTTCCTGGCCTCAAAAAGATGGTCAGATGGCCAGCAGTTTCTCCCTCAGGAGACCTCTTGACCCCTCTTGGTCTCCTTGTTTGTCACACCAAGTCAAGATGGAGCATCTCAGGGCAGTGGAGTTTCTCTCCATCTTCCCTTATGGAGCAGATACTGTTCTTGGGGCTTTGTAAATCAGCATTTTAACTGCTGATCTAGTCTCTTCATTCACATTGTCTGCCAGTGCATAACATTTCCTAATTGTCGTTTTCAAGAATGGAGAGAAACAATTAGCTGCTAATTGGCTTCCACTGTAGAAGTGGCATTTTTCAGGGGACATAATTAATGTTCCTCTTCATGGATGCCTCCCTGGATTGAGGGAAAATTCTCCCTTCTTTTTAGTCATTTTTTATATTCATACCAGTCACTTTTCCTCAGTGCAAGGGCAGTACTGTATCTCGGTTTTCATTTCTGGATCACTTCTGTCATTGCAGGCTTTGTACTAACATTTTGGAACCCTATTGCTATCATTTGCGACGGTTTGCTTTGTCTTAGACATCTCAGTCTTTCCTCTGCTTCCCGGTGCCTGTCCCAAAGAATCCTTCCACAACAGAGTAATTTTAAAATAAATTGCTACCTGGGGAGACTATGTCCCTGGGCTGAAACACTTCTTGGGTTTCTGTACGAGAACACGATGCTGGTTCATCTTTCTAGTCACAGTTTGAAGGACCACTGGGACCTTCAAGGAAGGATCTTCACCTGACCCTTATTCTTTCATCCATCTAATTTGAGGTGGCCTTATAGCATGAGGAAAAACCCACAGCACATAGTTTCTAGGACTGTGGGAACACATAAGCCTTCCCATTATTCCAAGTACACTCTTCAGGGAAAGGGATATCAGAATAAACCCTAAAGATAGCTTACATAGAGAGATTATTAGCAACACATTTTCTAGCAGATTCTTTCCATGTGAGTAGCCAAAAGAAATTTAAAAAGCCTTGAATTTTTTTCTGTTGTTGTCATTAAGGAGGGTTTTCAGAATAAAGTCAACTTTTTTACTTCCTGGACCCAGAGCCAAATATTAAAGAAAATTATGTAAAAGGAAGCTATACATTTTTGGTCAAAGGAAAAGCCTAGAGTACTTGTCTTGAGAAAGTCTGCTTCCGGATGGTTTTACATGCAAAGCCTAACCTTGCTGGCTAGCTAAAAAGGAAATGTGGCTTTGCAGCGTGTTGAACAAACTTTGAAGCCAAAAGCACTATTATTTCCCATCTGCTAGAAGGACTTGGACTATTACGCGAGAAGATCTAAAGCTTTCAGGTGACCCCCTAAGCTAGGGCTCGTGCAACAGTGAAACTGCACAGGGATAGAGTTGGGTTGGGTTGTCTCCCTTGTTGTTTTAACTGCTTGATTACTGTGCATTCCCAAAGACCTGGGAGAAATAATTCTCACCGGCAGACAGTCTACTGATCCTGGACCAGCTGAAAAACAAAGACGACCCACCTGAGAGGTCACAGCTTATATAAACTGTTGCAGTTACAGGGAAAATCCCACTGATGGTTTGAAGGTAAGTGTTAGGCTAGAACAAATTAAACAACAGTTTTCCAGTGAACCTCTTTAAATATGAGTATGTTCCAACTTATGAATAACTACAGAGAACCAAAGGTGTTGTATCATATCTTCCAGCATACATCATGTGTTAAGTCTCAATAGGCAGATTTATCCAATTTTGTTTGATCTCTGCTGTCTGGAACACACTACACCTGTGAGACAGACCCCATGTGAAAAGCAAGACTTGTAAATGAAAGCCAAATGTGGCTGGAAATAGTGCTTGCAAGTCAGAACATGTATTTAGTTAGTGCTTTCTCCCAGACTTTTGCTGCTGATTTCTTTAGGCTCCTTTAGGCTCCTCCAAGAGACTCCAAGTTTATTAACTACCTATTTACACCTCTTTGTTACGCCAGCCACTTCTCTTAAAAATAAAAAACAAGTTTAATTTGTACAGCTCAGTCACAGCAGCTTCTTGGGGGAAGATGAGGCTTCAATATTTGTAATCAAATGTGTTCCTCTCATTATCAGCATAAGGCTGGTGGTCACCCGAAACTGTCCCTCCGTCTTTCCTGAGTCCATACTATAAAGCATGGCTTGATGCCCACCACCTAGCAAAATAATAGGTTATTTAATACGAGGAGGTACATTTCTCAATTTTCATTCATATCCCATAAGGAAGGTGACGCTTTCAAGTTTTATGACTGACTGGGATCTTTTTCTCTTTCCTATTTTGTCCAGTCTGCAAACACAAATCTGATGCACACATTATTAATTTTGCCAACTGATTACCTATCTCCCACTAATCCAGTATTAAAAAGTGTAAGAGTTATGTAAGCCCATGAAATTCAGCTGCAAGTACTGGGTGTAAATTAATTGTACCAAAAAATAAAGCCTTCTTCAGAAATTTTTTTATAACTTTTCTTAAGACACAGAGTTTCTTCTGAGCATGAAGTAATTGCAACTGATCATCAAGAAAAGGCTTGAACCCAGATGCCCTAGTGGATTTTGTACTTAAGGTATTGCCCAGTTGCCTCCATGTGCTATTCAGAAAAGCTGGTTTGTTATATAAAAAACCCTCCAAATCTGAACTGCCCTTATTGTTATACATGTACATGAAAAGGAGTCTCAATCTTCTGAAAACTCAGGTTCTAATTCAGCAAGGGAAGTATGTGAACAAGCCTCATAAAATTACAGTTTTGCAGCTAGGAAAGAAAGTACCATTCTGATCTGGGGTCTAAATAATTTCTCCTGTTGCATTCCATGCCAGAAGTAAATCCCATGTATTTTTCTTGGAACAGAATCAATATATGAAGGCAGCAAAAACAATATTGATGAAGACAAAAGCAGCAGAATATACTGAATGAACCTACCAACCAGACCACAACTTTTAGAAATGAATGGCCACATTTTCTTGTGATACAGCTGCCACAAATTCCACAGAAGTCAATTCATGAATGAAAGTCAGTGTGAGCAACTTACAGTATCACAGCATTTGTCACGTGGTGGGAAGAATATCCTTTTCTGCAGTCATTATCTCCAATGGCTTTATGGACTTTGGAACACCTGCAGCCCAAAATAAATGATTGCTGAGAGCAGGACAATCACAATTTTTTTTTTAATACCATGTTTCATGGAATACACCCCATTTGTCTTCATGTGTGGGTATCAGGGGGAAAGACGTTTACTTCAGCTATGTAAAATATTGCAGAAAGACATTTTTTGCTGTGTACACATACCTCAGCTAAATAAGATGCTTGTTTCTCTGTCTCTAGAAAATCAGTAACACCATGAACTGAAGGGGGAAGTGTGAGGAGTGGAGGACTTAGGGGGGATTAAACTCTTTTTGTAAGCTATTTGGACATTGCTTAAAAGTTTTTAAAGATCTGGTGAGTCAAAGGTCAGTTGGGGGTTAGATGTGGTAGTGGAAAAATATCCGGCTGGCATAGTCCATGGAATGTGTTGCAATTGCTTTTAAAAACTCTGGAAATCCAAAGCTGAGGAATTTTATAGAAATTAAGGAGTTATTGGCAACATTTTTGACAGAAGACAGCTCAGTGGAAATATCCTCATCCTGAAAAACTCCTGATGACATTTCTAGCTTATTTGTTTTTATTGCATGGCAATAGACTGACATCTAGCGGATATGGTCCTCTCAGGAATGCTGGGCCTAACCAGGACTGCAGAGAAATTGTCTGATCTAATCTTTTTTTTTATTTTGTTAATGGAAAAGTACATTTTTGACTAGGTAAAAACTTCCCTGGAAGTTTTTCTCTTGCTTTTTCATAAGAAACCACAATCCTTTCATCATTTGTGTTTTTGAAGCAATTCCCCCTGAATTTTGACATTTTTGACTGCAGTTTTCTTTTTTTTTTGATGAAATTTTATTTTTTTTCAGTTTCACATGGAAATTTTCCAAGCAGCTACATCCCCAATCTCTGTCCCTCTGAGACTGCTGCTCTACTGTGTAAATCCTCCTCATTGCTCTGACAGCTTAGGAAAACAGAGCAAAGATCTGCTCCACATGGAGGAGTCACAGTTGTACAGCTGATTGTTTGCCTTTGCTTACATGCACAAGCAATCTTGGTTAATAACCTTTTGGTTTGGTCCCAGGACACAACTCCAGCATGGGCACCTGTGAAAAGGGTGAGGATTTATCCCCCAGGGAGAGGTTCATGGGCAGAGCAGGACTACAAAGCTCAGTTCTTAGCAGCCAGTGCGTAGCTGAGCGGTGCTGGGGCACAGCATCCCCTGCATGATCTCTGCTTTGTGGCCCAAGAAAAACACATGAAAATTAAAGCCTCTGTTGATCTCCCCCTCCCAGTGACATGTCCCTTCCCAAGTGCTGGGTTTCTCTCTGAGTGATGACTTTATGAATCTTCTTATAATCAAAGCCATCTTTTCCCTTTGTTCTGTGCTTCTGATCTGCCATTCCCACCCATAGATGTGATTAATCCCTTTGCTTACCAAAGGGTTTTCCCTCTCAAAACCCTCTCCTGTGGCATGGCAGGGGATTTAGCTGAACCCCCAGACATCCAGCTGCAGCAAGGCTGGATGACCCCCACGGCTGCCCCTGCACAGGAGCCCAGCGTGCACCATTGGGACAAAGCCCAGCTTCCCTGGCCTCTGTGAACAGGAATGGTTTGGGTATTCTTGCTTTCCAGCAAGCATTTTGCTGTGTTAAACCACAAGAGAGACTAGGCAAGGGAAAGGGAGAAGAGTTAGCAGGGCTGCAAGATAAGGGGCTGGGAGGTCTGCAAGTGGCCATGGGAGGGTGTTCAGTGTGGAACAGCAGGAAAGCCCTCCTTAACTCCATCCTCAGCTCTAAAATGGGGAATATTACTGGCTGCCAGCTGCCTATTGGCTTGATCTGCTGGGCTGGTGAGATATCTTTGTGCCTGACAGAAGAACAGACTAGTAATGGTCATCCTTGAATGACGAGAAGGTAGCAAGTCCCTCTCCATACCAGGGAAATGACACCAGCAATGACAACCAGCTGTGGTGGTGGCTCAGCAACCCAGTTTACAACAGTACAGGTCATGAATCAGAAAACTGAAGTGCCTGGGTATAAAATTGGAGGAAGGCTGGTGGGACAGAGCTATCTGCCATCCCTTGCAGCAAAGCCACAGGCAGCGAGCCCTGGGTACAGCTGCAGCTAGGGCTACCCTGCTCATTGAGAAACAAACTCATGGGTGGCTCTTACCAGCTGCTTTACTCTTTTCCCATTGCAAACGCCAGCAATCCAGTGTTCAATTGCCTTTACTTCATCAGGATCGCTGCTTGAAAGAAATAATATATTTAATGCTGGGGTTGTAAAATATATACTCTATGAACTCAGCTGTTCATGAAGTCCGAGCAAAAGAGCTTTGTTCAGATAAGAGACTGTGAAATATTGGTGAGAAGTTTCACTGAGTTTCTTTCACTCCTCAGATTTATACAGCTAATAATTTTATTCAACAGACTGATTTGACTATAAGCCTGTGTCGTTTAAGAGCAGATGGGATAATAAATCACATCATGTATGAGTTACTGTTCCCTGCTTTAGAGGAGAGTATAAACAAGACCTGTCTTAGAAAAAAGCACACAGACATTATACCAAATGATGTGATAGTTCAACTGTTGCAGAAAAATGTGTCTGGAAGAAATAATACATACATTGCCAATCAAATTTGATTTGATTTGAGTACATACGCACAGAAATTGCTGTGGTTCGTGAGGCTTCTTATCTCCTGCTTTCTGTACTACAGCAAATATTTTTCCAGGCTTGTTTTGATGCATTTGTCTTAGTGTTATTTCATTCCTGGAACTAGAGGAAAAATGAATGAGGAGCAAATTTCCAGCACTACTGCAGCTGGGCATTCCACCTTGATGGTGAAAAGTGGTGGGATTCAAACTTGGACAGAGACCAGCACGAGGTCTAACAGGTGCTCAGCCACAGTATTTGTAAACCTTTTCTTCAGCCTGAAAAAGAACCTGAATCTGTCCTGAATGTATTTTAAACCATAAACAAATGTGACAATACTGGAACATTACCATTTTCCCATTACTCATTTGTCCCGATAATTCAAGGTAAACTATTATATTCATTAGAATTTGCTGTGATTATTACCATTAGCAGTAGTAGCCACGATAACAGTTTAGGTATCTTTTAAATACTGGAATACCAAATGTCTTGGTTGACAAACCTTCTTAAAATGCCCCAGCATTTTCTCGGACGGAGGCAGGCGGCGGTGGCCGAGCAGGTCGGCGCAGGCTGGCATGCTGCCCAGCCCGGGGCCAGACATCCCGCTAGCACTCAAATTGTCCTCCTGGCATTTCCCCCCAGCCTTCAGAGCAGAGACTCGTGTTTGATTGCATTCAAAGGCAGATTGTCTTTGCTGCTTGGCCCCAGTCCCTGCAGCAGCAGAGTATCCTAATTATATTTGCAGACTCAGAGCAGCGCTATTTTGCCATCGCGGCAAGCCTGATGTCAGGCTGTCTGAGGGGCAGCACACAGGTTAAATAAGGCTACCATGGATGCTGTTTTCCTTTCTCATTCAGGACTAAGAGTGAACATTTGCAGTCTCATCCTCCCCAAAAGCTCAGTGGCCTTTTCACTGGTGGCAAATTCCTCAACACCAGTCTCATCAGGATCAGACAGAAAAAGCTTTCTGGGATCAGAAAAAAATAAAGACCAGAGCCCTGACAAATGCTGTGTCTGGTGCTGTTCCTCCCTAAATCCCCATGGGAATAGGATGGGAAACCAGGGGAATGTAATGCCAGTTTTTGCACTGTTACTCCATCCTCCATAACTGTAAAATGCTACAGATAGGATGCCCATTTAGAGAGACATGTAGGAAGCAAAAAGCAGGAGAAGCAAATTTAATTTTCTTTGTTAAAGTGAAAGTCTATAAACAGAATTTATCTCACTTTTTTTGCCTCCAATGCATTTAAGTACCGATATTAAAAAACATCCCATCTGAGCTGGGCATCTCTTTCTGGCAACCCAGCCTGACATCTCCTTTGCCTGTGGACACACAGCCCTCCACAGAAAATGATCCCCTACTGATTAAATATCCAGGCTAAGTAGATGAGTCTTGTCTGCTGCACAGCTCTTCCCTGGGCCACGCTTCCAGCAGGATGCAGCTCCAGATGGCAGAGGCCCCGGCCAAGGACAGCACCAGCCCCTGGCACAGCTCTGGGACCCCCAGCTCCAACCCTGCCTGCCCCACGGGCAGCGGCAGCCACAGGGTCTGCCCAGACCCAGCCTCAGGGGGCTTAGGAGAGCTCTGCTATCACCTTGAGCTGCACCCCAAATTGCAAAGAAAGCCAAGGAGAGCCCAGAGCTCCCACTTGCCAGCCCTGCTCAAAAGGCGTGCTTGTCACTCAGAGGACTTTGAAACAGGCTGGGTTGTTGTTACTGTTGACTGGAACCAGCCTAACATTAGTTTCTTATCAATGGCATGGACAGCGGATGGCATTGGCTCTCAGGGCTCTCAGGCAGGCCAATGTATCCACCTCTTATCAGATATGAACTGGACATGCATTAGGATCAAGTCCAGAGTGGGTCTTGGGTGCTCTGAGCCTCACAAGATCTGAGTTTTAGGTGTCTGGCTTCAGTTCACTATGCAATGCATAAGGTGAGCTAGTCACCTCACATCAGGAGCTTCAAGAAAACCCCAGCGCTGAGTGGGAAGCCAACAAATCTCACCAGTGCTTTAAGGACAGGGGCTTCTATGTTGCTGCCATTGCTTCTGGCAGCTTGATTTTTTAGGATTTTGCCCCATCCACTGAGAAGTCATAACTCTGAAGACAGCAGCCTAAATATTTCTTTTTAAAAAAAGGAGCAATGGGTCACTCGCTTACTCCCTTTACCTCTGCTCCTCATTCCTACCCCTCTGCAGAGGTGGCAGAAATGAAACCCAGTTGCCTCCTCTGCTCCCCTCCCACTGCATTGTCCTCTCACTGAGGACAAGGGCGCTCATTGTCTTGCCAGCATTATTCTCAGACATGTGGAGCATCTGCAACTCTGAAGGGCTCCAGACTGCATTAATGAACAACCATGGGATGCAGTGAGGGCAATCTACCAGTGACAGTCTGCTTTAAAATCACAGTCTCTACTGACTGGAGCTGTCAGTTACATTACATAGCATTTTGGGGCACTGCGGGGTTGGCTCCGGCTAAGTGATACTGGCTGCTTGTGCTGAGCAGTCGGAAAAGCCGCATTTTCTGCTCGTTTCCTGACAGGTGCATGCCTGCCTTCTGCTCTGGGGTTTTGCAATCGGGGTGTCTGGTCAGCAACCCAGCCGCCAGGTGAAGATTAGCAACCGCTAAGGCAAAGTTTGTTTTTTTCCATTTACCAGATGGCTAAAGGATTGTGTCCACCCGCCTCCCTACCGTA
>VZTL01019381.1:14282-35478 GCA_013400535.1 Scopus umbretta | reverse complement strand
TTTTGAGCCTGTGTCAGCTGGAGATGAGTTGACAGTGCTGTGCTCTGCACAGGGCAATGATTTGGCTTGGTTTGGAGGCTGCAGCTAATCGGCTCAGCCTCCCACTTCTGATGGGGCATCTCCCTTCATGAAGATACCAAATGTGGGCTCTCCACAACTTGCACTGGCAACAGGCTCTCTGCCAGACTGGGTTTTTAAAACCAGTCTTAGGAAGCCAGGTCTTTCTTTAAGAGATGTCCTCTTTTCCCTGTGGCCGCTGGTCAGAGCTGCCTTAGCAATATGCTATTGTTGAGCCCCACTGTTGTAGGAGCAGGAACACAGCAGGAAATTCTCTATTAGGGCTCAGTGTCTTGGAAATTATTTCCTCCTCCTCCGAGCCACATGCAGTCATTAGTCTCTGAGAGGAATCATAGTCCTCACCTGTGAGGAGGTGGGTGGGGAACCAAGGGACATAAAAATCTGCAGATGGCAGAGGAGTGAACTCATTTCCTTCCTTCCGATCTAGCTGTGTTTTGGGGCTATGCTCAAGGAGATGTAAAGTGATCATTTTAACACACTTCAAAGTCTGCCAAAGGTGCCAGAGCATTGGGAGCACTTTCTCTTATGAGCATCTATATAAATAAAAAGTCATACATGAAAAGAAAGGAAAAGCAGGTTCTCAAGACTTTTGAAAAACAGGTTTCTACCCTTGCTGCTACTGCAGTTGACAAAACCAACCTGCTTCTGAATGCCCAGGTGAGAAATTGCAGCTCTCATTTGTGCCAATGGGCTTTATGGAATGAAACTCTAGTGAGACTTTTTTACCCAGGAACAGTAAAACATATCCCCAGTTTAAGCTGTCATCCCAACACCAACTTCATTAGGGGTACAAGATGGGAATTTTGGGGAGTAAGAACTCCTGCTGTTAGGGACCAGGAATGGTAGGGAGGTGGTTATTGCAGTGCAACGTTGGTTTAGCTGTGAGACCAAAGCAGCACAATGGCTGACATGAAACCTTTAAGAACAGCTTAGACAAATATCTGTCTGGCATCACAAGTGGTCATGGAAGCAATGGAAATAATGATCAGCTAAAGTTCCTAGCAGCCCTGTTTTCTGTCATTTCTGGGATGCTCTGTGATTCTTTGGTCAAGCATATAGCACACTTTTTAATTATGACTGTGGCAAATCTAGACATAACCAATAAAACAGTTAGGACTGTAATATTAGAGCTGTTTGTGTAGCATTTGGCTAGAGTAGGGCTGGGAAGATATCTGTGTAAGGGAAATATGTGATATGCCGGGTGGTCTTTGCTCATCCTCCAAAAATGCCTTCTGTTCCTAATTTGGCGACTACCTCTATTAATTATCATATTTATTTGAAACAGTTTTAAAAGCATAAAGCATTATGTCAATGGAAAAAGCTACTAGAGGTCTGTTGCAATCTTTTCATTTATGCCTCATCTGTAAAAATTACATCAGACCAAGGGAAAGGCAAATGAGCCAAACAGAAAGGCATGCACAATAGGTGAAGAAGAAACAGGGCAGCACACTACTGATCCTCTCTATCAGTTACAGGACACACTGCACTGTGCCCTGAAGGTCTGTCCTCACTGATCTTGGACCACAGAGGGGAATAGCACTGTCAAAGGGTCCTGATGGAAAATGCCTTGTCTTTTTATTTCCATGGGGCTCCTATCCACCTGCCTTCATTGTTCGCATCTCCAACAGCATAGCAATAAATGGGGCAATGGTATTTCAGGTGGGATCACTGAATGACTCTAAGCTACCTGAACTGTTCTGGAGCTAATTTATTACCCCACAGTTATCTCTGAAGTGCAAGTGATGGAGTCTCCATGTTACAAGCGTGTCTCTGCCTCTGAGCTGCTTTTACTAGCAGGCATCCTCCCATGTTCCCAAGGGCCTCTGTCCCACAGAGAGTGTGCTACACCGCATTCATCCTGTGAGGGCATTGAGCTGATGAGATGGGATAAAGTGGCATCCTAAGAGAAGACTCTCTTCTGGCTGGAAATCAAAAGAAAAAAAAGTGATCATGACAAACAGCATTGTTTAGAAAAAACTAAGCGTACAAGACCAGCAAAACACACTGTTGGTGATCACCTCTTCTTGGAGTTGTCTCTTCTGGCTGCTTTCTGTGGCCCAGCCCATAACCATAAATGATAAGTTTAGGCTGGAGGTCAGCAGAAACTTTCTAACAAGTAGAACAATGCAGATACAAATAAGATTCCCAACACAAGGACTAAATAGAGTGGGTGACAGCAAATTAAGTGGGCTCCCAGACAGTTCTTGGAGTAGCCCAGTCAGCTACCAGAAGGGATTATGTAATGCAGCTGGCCTCAGGTCAATGATCTGGAGAGTGTCCTCCAGGGCTGTGTCCCCAGCATTCTCTTGTTCTCAGCAGGATCACAAGGAGGCCTCCCTCCGCTGCAAGCCTCCACACACCCCTCCCCAAGCAGACACCAGCCGAAGGCAGCAGAAGCTACAGCAGTTCAACACTCCTGGAAACCTGGCCTGGAAGTCACCTCTGTGACTTCAGCTGCTCTGGAAACCAGCAGGTGCAATGGCTTTCACCCCTTTCTCCTTCAGAAAGTAATTGTTCTGATTCTTTCTTCCTTGAAAAGGAACTAACACTTATCCTCATGGGATCTTCAGGCGGATTAGTATTAGAAGAAAACCAAACCACTGCATAGCTGACAAGTATTAGAATAAATGGTGTGAACAGTAGAATAGCATGTGCTGGGAAAGAGAAGCATCCAGGAGGATTTTCAAGTTGGCAATTATGCAACTTAGCAGAGGATGCTGGTGACAGCACAGTCCTCTTTATAAAACAAGAAAAAATACCCACACTATTTCAGCTTGATGAGGGAAAAGGAACAGAGATATATACTGTCTATGCTTTCCAAAACCTTTAAATCTGAAGAGGATAGACTGAGCTCAGTTGCTGTTGATAAAAGAAGGGAAGTGGAGAATTATTACAGATGTTTACTGCAAAATGCTAAGGCTTGCATTTTCTCCACCATAGATAGCAAAAAATGAGGAAGACAAAAGCCATATCTGAAAGAACCTAGAGAAAATAAGGACAATGGTCATCAAAACACTGGTCACCAGTTATTATTTGTTCAGAGTCCTTCGTATTTCCAGAGTAGCAAGATGAGTTACAGAGAAAAAAAAAAATGCAGTGAAAGAGATAAACAAAGATATGCTTTCCAATTATGTTCTAAAGAGACTTAGAAAACCCATACAATAGAAAGGAAAGAGAGAGAAGAGGAGAGAATATGAACTGCTGAGAGTATGCCAAAATATTACTCATCCCTTGAGTTTACCCTAAAAGGTTAGTGTTATTTTTAAGAACACATTCCTTTAAAGAAAATAATAATTTCCTAGCAGAGGTAATTTCTGGATGCTCATAAACTCTCTCAAGGGAAGCAGAAGCCCCAACAATGAAATCAACAAAACCTAGGCAGAGGAAGAGGAGGAGGAAATTTGCACATGAGTCCTCAGGGCAATCGCAAGAGTGACCTGCTACTGGAAGGGAAGAGATACAGAAAAGCCTGGCAGAGAGCAGCTGTTGAGTGGTAAAGATCCAGGTGGGAAAACATCTACAAGGAAAGGGAGTAGAAAACAGGTATGTGATTCCTGGAGATCACCTCAGGTTAGGTGGCAGTAGCGAAGGCTGACTCACTCTTGTTTAGTTTAGGTTTGCTTAATTTGAACTATATGAGATTTTACTGGGGGTGAAGAAGGCAGGCCAAAATGTTGTCACCTACCCTTTGGCCCACAATACAGAATTTGTGAATTTTCAGTTTTGAAACATTTTCAGGGTATCTCTAGCAACACTTAATGAACTAAGGACTGTTATGGAGACAAAAGAGTCACCCCTTCTGGTTCCATACCAAACTCCTAGGTCTGCGTTTTCTCCAGGCAGCCTCAAGTTGCACTGGAACCTGACCAATTCAGTGAAGAAAATGTCACTGAATTTGCAAGTTGAAAACACCATTTTTTTCATATTTTAACTTACTAAAAGACTATGTGTTTCATTGGTCTGGAACTGTAAGTGGCAGCATGTTGCCCATGAGATAAAGGAAAGCATGGTTCATAAGCTAGATGATATCCATCTAGCTTCCATCTAGCTATCCATCCATATCCATACCTGAAAGGAAATAAGACTGTGAACGGAGCTCATCAGTCTGAATACACACTATGTCAGCACCTCATCTAGAAGACTCCAAAGTTACAAGTTTCTGAGTGCTCCTAAGCCTCTCTGACACGGCTGGGAGTTAAGGCTGCCCAGCATCTCTGGATGAATCTCTAAGTACCATGACAATTTGATTCATCATCATCTGGAGAACACACCACTCCTCTCACTGAATGGCAAAGGCTTATACTTGGCTTGCTGGGACCACTTAATGTGTTAAACAAGTTTTATTGCTAGACATTCTTTAAAATTGGAAAAAGTTAATAGGCTCAGTCATTCAATATGCTGTGAGGTAAAGACACTATTTTTCAAGGTAAGTGATGACACTTCATATGAGTTCAGGAAGAAAGAAAGAAATCCTGTAATGTTAGTCTCTAAATTCAGTTTATCAATTCTAAGCAATGGGTTATTGCTACAATCAATAGACATAAGGACTCCTGAAACAACATAGCTGTCATTCATTGCAAGACTTGCAGCTAAGTTTTTCTAATGTATTCAAGTTTCTTTTGCTGTCTGCCTTCTCAGTAGTTAACCTTCTCTCAGTCTGTTTTTCAGTCAATAGACAGCTGAAGGGAGGGACTATTTTACCAGACAGTGTATGTAGCACCAAGCCCATTTTCAGCACACTTTAAGTATATTCATATTGTAGGAATCTGTGAGAAAATCTTTGTGCGAGGAAATATGGTTTGGAGCTTCATTGCTTCAGCTTAGTCCATAGTTAGTTCAGGGTCAGTCCTGAAAGGTGGTCCATGTGATTCCTAGCATGGATGGAAACATTTTGTTGTGCAGGGACTAACTTGGGTTAGAAGCGTTAATTTAACACTACCTCATTCACGCTCTTGAGAAGTCAGATCATGACGTTATGTGATGTTGATACAAGAGAATTGAAATTAATTTCTAATGTGCATTTCAATAAGAGTCTGACTGGAGCTGCCTATTGATAGCAATGTATTCATATGCTAATATTAAAGATGTTCTTCATTGTTGTAAGAGTTTGGAGGTGTGAAACTAGAATTTTAAGAACTGATAAACACATAGGAGGCCAAAACCATCTGTTTCTCCTTGGGAGAAGCCTTGGGAGGTTTTGGGCTTGGGGTTTTGTTTTTCAGTAGCTGTTTCTTCTGAAGCAACTATCTCAATAGTGCCTCCCACCAGAATCCAGAGCTTTGTTTTAATTTGAATGCCACTCCTTCCAGTCTTCTTATGACTTTGGTGCAGCCTTGATTTCTCTGAGGTTTTTAAAGACAAAAAAAAAAAAAAAAATTATGCTACCATAAGGTTTGACTTTGGGCTTAATAGTTTTTACCCAGAGCTCAGAAACTTAAAGAACTTTTTTGGGGAAGATCTTCTTTAATCCTCAATTAGAATTTCTGGTCCAAAGAAAATCAGTCCATAAGAGGACAACAACAGCCAAATATTTAGGTATTTATTTGGAGATGCAGGTTTCGTGCAGTGTAGGTCTTAAAACTCAGCCTTTCACATAACAGGTGTGTTTAGGGCTCCATCATATCAGACATTGTCTAATCTGTAACAAGAGAAATAGGCATTACCATTAACAGGACTCTTCTAGACAATACTGTGAGAAAAACTGTGCCTTTTTCAATATTACCAAAAAGGGTCAGGGAAGTGCAGACCCCTCCACCCCCTGCCAAGTTTCTGAAATATCAAAGAATAAATCAGTCCTGAGTTTAAGGTATTTTTGTTAAATGAGGTCAGGAAGATCATTTAAGGAAAACTATCACAACTCAGTGAATCTGGAATATTTGAGTCAAATCTGAAGCTCAGCTTACTGAAATTTCCAAGCTTCTGCTAGGTGAGTTAGACTTCACAATTTTTCTACAATTCCAGCAATGTTTTATGGTCTTTTCCCTAACTTTATGGTGAATTACAACTTTTACAGAATGAAATCATTGCCATAAAGTGCTGAATGATGACATTGCAAAGATATGTAATGCACTCATCATGAAACACTCTCAAAATAGAAATCTCCCAAGAATATCTTGGTTTGCAAATTCACATTCGGCATCAAAACCAAAAAGAAGAGAAAGAGAAAACCAGTCAATTCTGAGAAATTTCTGCAGATATCTCCTGGGATTATATCAACATGATCAATAGTCCTTCTTTTATCCCAATACACTGGCAATAACAAACCTCAGGCCAAATCAGCCATCTGAGCCATCTTGAACTCCCAAAACTGGGCACTCAGGAGGTCCTTGTGCTTGCACCTCAGTTTTGCTGGTAAAACACACCTTCTGAATATGTATGTCTGGGAATCTGCATCCACTTCTTGCTTCTTTTCCTATTGTTTCAAAATTCAACCCTTGCAAACATATGCTCAGCTTTCATAACACCTTCTAATAGACCTCTGGACTTGTGAAAAACTGCAAAATGATTGTAGAACCAACTGTTTATCAAAAATACTATCTACTTGTTTCAGCTGTTCATACATATCACATACCACATACAGAGCAGTACATACAGTGTTCTGAAGTACAGCCAGATGAGCACATACCTTTTTTACCTATACAAGAATGTATGTTACCCTTCACTCAGACCCAAATATTTCCCAGTATAGCTAGCTGATAAAGATTTTCCCAGTCCTAAAATACTTTGCTTCCTAAGCCTTTGCAATGAGGTCAAGCTCTTGGAGGCGTAAAACTGTTGGCTTTATTACAATACTCAGCAGCATGTGTGCCTAAGATGCAGAAGCTCTCTGGAGCTAACTCTAAATTGAGCTGCTTTATCATCTCTCCCCAAGCTGCAAAAAGTCAAGTATTAAACAACTGGAGAAACTGTACAGTTCTGGTAATTCCAAATTTCAGGACAGAAACTCAGAAACTTTAACAAAGTTCAGGTTTGATTCAAAATTTCCAATGTTATTAAATCTGGAATCCTCCCTCTCGTAACCACCCCCATTGTTCTTCTGGACTTCCTCCATTTCTGAATCACTTTCTGCATGGCAAGGTAGTTCCACAATACTGCGGTCATCCTTCCTATTTATGAAGATGGTATTGGCTGAACAGGAGATGAAGCCAGCAATTTTAGGGTGCTTTTAGTTTCTTTAATTTCTTGGTTTCTTACATGATTTTTCCACTCACCAGTTCTGCACATGGAGGTGGAGCAGCAGTCATCCAAAAGGGAGGAAAGCTAATCAGGGGAGTATCACTTCTATTTAATTAACTTTTCCTTTTAAAAAGCACAATTACATCTGCAGAGCTTTGACATTCAATTACATTAAAAACCTACTGTTTTCCATGGAGAAAACTGAATGCAGTGATGAAACTTCTCTTATGGGTAACATTTCTTTTTAATCCATTTTAATGATATTTCCAGAATAACTATTTAGTTACATGGGGAATAATAAAAACAAAGGAAGGATTTTTTAATTTTTTTGTATTTAAACCAAGAGGCAGTCTGTCACCCCCAAATTTTCAATCACTTCAAAAGTTTATAGCTGAACTCAAATCCCACCATGGTTCCTCCTCTGACCCTTAAAACCAATCATGACACCACTAAGGGTCCTACTCAAAGCAATCTTAATAATCTTAACGTGCCCTTAAAGTCCTAATTGTGCAAAGCAGTATAAGCCCCATTTAATTAGACAGTTAAAGTAAGTTTACAGTTGTCGATACTTTGTAGCTTTAATGAGATTCAAAGAGTAGATGAGAGTGTCTGGTCCAGGGTGTTACCTACACCTGGGCTCTACCAGACACATACTATGAGACTGAGACTGAGCTACCTGCTGCTTTCTAGTTGTCTCACGATTTCCTTATGTTCTTTCATCTGTCCACATCCTTCTGTGTCCCCCCTGTTTCATGTGTCGATAGTGAGTCTTCTGGAGTAGGGACCATATTTTTGCTCCATGATTGTATGATGCCTGGCACAGGTGGGTCATGGCCACTGAGAAGGACTCCTTAGCTGTCCCAGCTAACAGTAACAATACAGTCAGTGACAACTACATGTGCACCGAGTCCTGACCTACCTGAGCACGCTGAAGTGACAACTGCTCCTCCACTGTACCTTTTAAAATTGGATATTGTGTGTGCCTGCCTGAAGTTTCACATACCTCAGGAAAAAGAACATGAAGCAGCTATTTAATGATCTGACTAGAACATTTTTGGTTGACAAGTTTTCAATTAGGTGACACTCAGCTGAGGCTGGACACCATATTCCATTAGTTTAGTACCTGAAAGGCTGTCCAGAATGTTGATATGAAGTAGAATCTGGTTTCAGAAATCTGTTTAGGAAATCAGTGCATTGTTTACAATCAGTTACAGGAGGTTTTTCAAAAAGGGAATTTGCTGCTCATAGCAGCTGGGGCCTAAGCTGCTTCTTGAGCTTTAGAAATTCTTCTCTTTGTTTGCAAAATCTTTTAGTGAATGTACCTGATATACCTTTATAAAACCAGCTATAAACTCTTTCTATAATCACATTTAAAAGAAAATCCTGTTTAAAAAATCTTTGGGTACTGAACTGCATATTCTTTCTTTAATTAAGGGATCTAATTTTGTATCAGGAGTCTACACAAAACTTACTCAAATACTTGTAGATCATCCAGAAGCTTGAAAGGAAACTCAGTAAGTTCCTGTGGGTTTGGGACTCTGTAATAGGATGGTTTGGGCATAGGATGCAGTGAAACTGGACTGTGGCTGAATGTGCATTTTCTCTAAACTAGTGGCATTTCCCAAGGAAGCTAAAAAAATGGGATTTTCAATCACAAATGATATGTGAACCTTTTCTGCTAGAGCATCAGCCTCCTTCATAAAACATGGCTGTACATAAGCTTTGTATGCTCTGCTGTAAGTAATAAAAGGAAAGAAAATGTAACAGCATAGTCATTTGATCTTTCTATCTCCTTTATTTTCTCTGCTTAACTTCATGTATGGAAAGACTTACACAAAAAAATGACTACTCTAATAAAACCAGATAAAATCCAATACAGCATGCTGAGGAGTAGAACTAGAGTTACACTGGACTGTTTGTTGGCATGAGGAGAGAGAGGATTAAAAAAAACTTTTGTCACCTGGTTCTCAGACCCTGGCTCACCACTAGGCATTACCCAAGTTATGCCAATACTGTATGTGCAGAATTTTTCATTCTGACTATTGGCAATGTTTTTTTCCAATGTGAACCTACCAGTAAGCTCTTATAATTGCAGTTAGGTCACTGGTCAGCAGTGAGCTCATTTTCAAAGGAGCAGATCACTTACAGCTCCCTGGGACTCTGGGATTTTCAGAAACCAAAAACTGAAATTCATCTCCAATTCTGATTCTGAAATAGTCAACATAAGTACTTGAAGATGGCCTAAAAAACCAAAATACGTGCAGCTGGTGGCTGAGTATTAGATTCACACTTTGAGAAGATGCCTCAGCTGAGACTCATTGGTAGCCTCCAAAAGAAATTACATGCCTGGCTCTGTCTGTGCTCTAAGTGCTGCAAGGTGTGCACCAATTTGTGCTAATGTTTATATTACTGCTCTCACTAAGGAATAATATTTTTTTTTAAAGTTAATGACACAGCAGTTGTTTTTTTAAATGGATGCAATCAATTGTTTCCCAGATGGTAAAACTACAATAGCTCAAGAGCAGCATTTCTGGTATTTGCTCTGGCCCAGCATTGTGGCTTCTTTCATGGGCATCTGCACCCCAGAAGACTGGAAATACAGAAACTATCTGATGAGTGTGCATACCTCATCAACACTCATTTGGAGATGTTGAGTTGAACTCCTGCCAGGATATAAGACCTACATCATTGGAGATTTCACAGATTTGGGAGGATTTCAAATGCAAAGTGTTTATATATGCAGCTGCAAGCTGTAGAACAGAAAATAACAAACTGCTGTGCTTCTATTCAAGCCATACACATGTGGATATGAAAAACTAGTAACTTGCAGAGGTCAAAAACCTCTCCCTACAGTTATCTCTGCTCCCACATAATCCCGCAGGCTGAATTTGGTTGATTTCTGCTTGACAAGTGTGTGCTACCCGCAATGTTCTCTGTCATTCTCTCAGTCACTTGAAATGGTGACTAGCAGCTCTAGCAAGCAGTGTTGCTGAATAACCAGGATAGACTTCCTTCTGTAAATGTTAATGGAATATTTGAAAAGATGCAGAGCAGTGCCAAAGAATTTTTCAAGAGCTAAAAGTTTAAAGATGTTGGGACATCTCTATATCCTTGCTCGTTGTCTCTCTGAGTTGCCTTTATGGAGGTAGTGAGTATTCTCACCAGGAAAAGAGAAATTCCCTATTTGTTTTATTACCCGTGTCATCAATCTCCATCTTGCAATTGTGTCAGCCTCCCAAGGAATAAGGCTTGTTTCTGTTTTAAATAATCAGGCCAAAGATTGTCAGCTGTCATTGCCAACAGCCATGTCCAGCAGCCAGTGCCTCCTATCTAGATTGATGCCGTACAGTAGCCTGTCTCATGGACAACCCCTTCAGGTTTCAATCCTCAGCACAATCTTTCCTGGAGAAGTTGTTTGTTGATAAATATGAAACAACCACTCCTTATACTGCACTTTCCAGCACACCAGTGAATGTATTACATGTGATAGATATTTAGTCACTTAAATAAGGGGCCTTTTCCCACCACCACCTCAGTGCCAGGGAACAGCAAGAGCAGGGCTACTTGCTGAGAAAGTTCACGAGGACTCCTAAGCCTAAGATACCCTAGAAGGCCTCTCACTCTTGGGGTCTTGTGTAGTCCTGGACTCCTAAGGCCCTTGTACAGACAGCCACAGCACTTAAAATGTGGCAAAAATGTAAGTACAGCAAGAAATATCATAATAGGAAGCATTGGGACCATGCCAGCCTCATTTATAGATGTATTTTAAAGGTACTGGGTGCAGGGCTGCACTTCTGCCTAACAGCCTACCTTCAGTACACACTTAATTCAGTGATAAATAGTTCATTTGTTTAACATCTGTTTGGACAAGCAAACATGAGCTCTGGTTTCATGGAAAAGTGTAACCAAAAATCAAAAGTGTTCTTGTTACCTTGGTTATCACAATCTTGCTTTCTGTGAGTGTTATTATGTGGCCAAGGTATATTCAGTATAATTTTTCTGGTTTTCTAACCTCTAGCATTTTGATTTTATCCTTGGGGAAGGAAATGGTGAAGAAGTAGGAAAGTTCAGCAGAAATATGATATGGAGGACAAAGCTTGGCACAGAATCGTAGCCACTAATGAAAACACTCCCTGGGTAGCTTGCTCGTACTCTGTAAAGCTGAATCTGCATGCTGTAATCTAACAACACAGCTGTAAGCAGCACAGTTACAAATACATAATTTAAATCTCTTTATAATAATGGGGAGCTGGGCTTTGAAACCGATAAAGCCTATGATATGATTCGGCCTCACCTTAGGAACAGCCTGAGAAAAAGGTACCTGGTGTATGTTTATGCAACTCAGATCTGCAGTTAAGTTGCCTACTCACATTTAATAGGCATAGACAACCCCTGAAAGACTCAGAAATTCAGATCACTGTATCTGATAGCCCTTCTTATAGGATGCCTGATACTATACTTTCCAGTGAGCCGTTTTCAAGAACAACTGTTTCATTCTGCAAATACTGTAAACCCTCTTATAAATTAGAAGTCCAATGTCCCGGAGGTCCCACTGTGCTTTTAAGAATCAGCATTGATTTACGGAGGGATTATGGACTAGATTTGCATTTACACCACATAACCCCACTGTAACTCCAGTGAATTTAAAGTAGTTTTTCAGCACTTACCTTAGCATCAGCAGAAAGTTACACCTTGCACACCTCAACAGGCCTCTTATAAAAGCTCTCCAATGCTGTGTCATTGCAGCAGAGCTTGCAGACATCTGCTCATAACAAAACAGCACTGGAAATAACATAAAGAGATTATTTATTCCATCTCCACCACCTAGACACAGTCGTACAGACCCAGGTCATTATTAGCAGATGTTTGTCTAACTTGCTTTTAAAGAGTGTCTTGCTGAAGAAGCAGGCAGTCTCCCACAACAGCCTATCCCACGGTTTCTTTGTCCTATTAGGAAGGTTCTCCCTGATATTTAAACTGAAACTTTCTGCAATTTAATCACCTGCTTCTAATCTTACCTCTCATGGCCATAGCAAACAAATTATTCTCCTCAACTTTTCAAGAGGTTTTGATATAGCTAGACATAGTTGACAGAGAAACATCTTATCCTACACTCCTACCTCCAGGGGCTTCAGGCAACCCTAATTCATTTAACCTTCCCGTGGTGGTTGTGCTTTCTAGCCAACCCTTGTTCATCTGCCCCTGGGAATTCCAGAGCCAGACCACTGGTTTCCTGTCGCAGACCTCAACAAAACACAGCCGTGACATTCCCAGTAGCTGAGAAGTGGAAGGGTGTCACGCATCTCCCAAGCTGTACCTCTTGTTTATACATCACAGTTCTTTGCCTTTTTCCACTGCAGCTTGACGTTGTTGACTCTTGCTCAGCTTGTTTATGCTAGCATGTCCTGTTCCTTGACATCCTTTGCCATGATCTACATTCCACGTACACTGCATGTGAGGCAGAGCAAGAGATTCATGTTCAGGCCAATAAAATGCATCTTGAATACATGTAGGAATGTGTTTTGTGACCTGTAAAATAGATCACGTAATGTCAGTCTGAAGAGTCAGTTTTGCTGCCACTAGCACAGAATCAATACTGATCTATACATTGATCTAGTACCAACAGTCTAACAGCAGCCTGATTAAAGTTTTGCTCCTTTTCCCTCTCTTGCTTTCCTTCTTCCACACAGCCAGCTTTCCCTGTGTTGCTCAGACAGACTCACGTCCCATTGCCAAAGGTATTTTTTGGCCTGTCAGCAGGCACAGAGGCTGGCTGGTGCTCCAGGTGGGAGATGGCCACTCTCATGCCTGGGCATCGGGGCAGGACAGTGCTGATAGCAAATGCTGCCTGCCAGGTTGCTCTTGCTCCAAGCAACCACCTTTGCTCACTGCCCCTCTCCTTGTCACCCCATGCCTGCAGCTGCCCAGGCTTGGAGAGCACAATGTGGCGCTCAGCTTTGCTTCCAGTTCATGCAACTTGTTTTCGATCACCTCCGGTAAAAAGGGCCAGATACAAACCTCCTGCAAGCCAGATCAGCCCCACCAATTGCCAGGAGAAACGTGCTAATCTAGAGGGACATGGTGTTTAGGTTTGTGTTTGAGAGTGTTCCTGTATTTGACCTTGTGCAGCATTATCCCAATCCTACTTATTGTAAATGTAGAAGAATAACGTCATTATGAATAAGTGGAAAAAGAATGAAACTAGAGAAACAGCTGAGGCAGAGCTGGATACATCCCACTAGGCTTTGTTTTCTGCATAATGCACTGTTAAATGCCTCATACTCCTTTGGTGAGAGGTACCATTTTGAGACCACACGCTGTGCTTCCTCACAAAGAATTCACACCTTTTTTTCATTTTTTGGCTTTGCTTCTCCTGTATCTTGTAATAGAAGTCTTCTAGACTGTGGTTGGTCTCTGTGTATTGGAAACAGGGTTGATGGAGTCAGGGAAGGAACCACGAAAACCATAGCATCCCATTTTAAATGGAACAAGTGGAATATGGCAAACTCCTTACAACTGTCTCAATATAATTTAATGTTGTTTAACATTAAAAGTGTTCATATTTTTATTATTCTAACTAAGATTCAATTAAAACCAAGAAGGGAGAAAAAACAGACCTAAGCTGCATGTGAACAACTAACCAAGGAAAATGATCATGCACAGGAACAAGACACATTAATCATATTGACTCTCATCTACCATCCAGCCAAGCCGTTCATCTTTAAATGATCACTGTGGTGATGATGCATAGGTCACTCCTGAAATCAAACTGCAAACTATAAAGGAAAAATCATATGTCACCTTGCTGATACATGCTTTTGTACTGAACTTAGAATACAATGTACAGAGAGATCTCTGGCTTAATTAGTTGTCCACTGAGCTAGAGTTGGCTGCTATCTTTTTTCTCCATATGAAACCACAGAGCTTTCTCAGTACATTATTTCCACATGTGCTTATATTACTATCCCTGCCCCATGATCCAGCATTTTAATAAGCATTCATCTCTAAAAAAATACAAAGAAATGTCTATCTACTTACCTAAAGTATCCCGCAGCCCAGTCCTCCCTTTCCATCAACAAGAGCCAGAAGAATCCCCAAGGAAATCCATAGTCTCTCCCTTGTAGGAGGCTGTTGTGAATCAGATCAAGAGGCTTTTAATATCATTTTATTCCTCTTTTTTAGGGTTATGATTTCTCATTCTTTGCTCCAGCATACTAAAATCCTCTCTTGCCTAAGTAGCAGTGCCTAAAGTCTCAGCTGGTTTCAAGACATGAACACCCGGCTAGCACCAGACAGTCGAGCGCTACCACTGCAAAGGGAATGGGGTACCGAAGTCTGAAAGCAAGCACCACCAACTTTTGCTTCCTCTGCAAGTGGTAACAGGTATTTTAAAGGTGTCCATGGGTCAGAAAAAAAGAAAGGAGTCAACACTTCTGTACCACTGATACATGCATCTGCCTGACACTTCCAGTACTGCTCGTGTAGGAAAAGACGGTATGTTTACACTAATATTTACACTTAAGCTCTAGTTGCTTCCATGTTTTATCTTGTAGCCAGCATCGAAACCACCTTTCTAGGAACTGGTCCGTAGTCTACATGTCTCATCTTCCCAATAAATAATCTTTAGTTAGGAGTAATATCAATATTGAAACCAGAAATTTTAAAACTAATACTTTGATTGACAGCCAAAGTTGATATGTTGTTTCATGTTATATTTATACAATCTTGATTTTGTTCATATTTAATGCAAAACTATTTTGAAATTAAACAATTATTGACAAAATTGAAATTCAAATTTCCATGTAAGTGACTCAGTCTGGAGACCACAGTACCGAGTGCCTCCAATCAGACTGTAAAATTAACTTCCTCCTATCTACCACCCTACAAATTTTTAACTGTCTGAAAATTTAACTGTATATTATTTTATTCAAATAATAAAATATATTGAATGGCATTGTAATAAACTCAGTGTGTTTCCCTATTCTTACAGGCTTTCACAAACAGCGAATCAGTTTTATTGCATTCTTTATGTCCGTAACAAAAGTGTTGGCCTAGAAGATACACTTCTAAGTTTATTAATCTGTTCATATATCAGCTGGGAGATTATGGCAGACAATAGTGCATGAAACTACATAAAATATATTAGAAGGTAAAACTACAAAGCAATCCTTGTGACAGCTTGGAAGGAATCAGTGGTATGGGTTTCATAAAAGACTTAAAATTGAAGGCAAATGAAGAAAATAAAACAGGATACCAAATGCAACAAATAGTACCTAAAATACAAGACAAAACCTAAATGTAAATTGCCAGTAGGAATATAAACACAAAGCAAATTTTGCATCTAAATAAGCCTATTCCGCTATGCAACTGTTTATTCAAGTGCTTGCTATGGCCTTATGGAAGTAGAGTCAATAGGAGGTTTCCAGACCCAGATAAACAAGAGTGACAGGGACACTGAGAAATCATGTCCATGTCCCAGGCAGGATTTACAACAGCTCCTCCATGAACTGCCACAGAGTCTTACATCGGCCTTTGTTAGTCTCCCAGTCCAGTACAGGCATTCCTAGCTCATTTATACCTAACTGCTTAAAAGCCCCACCATCAGGCTTCACACTCTTTCAGTTGTCCAGCTACAACAGTTAGATTTCGTATCTTAGGCTTCCATGATATTACTTAGCCTACAAGCTAATTTCAGAAACCTAACTATTCAAGATCCTTTTGACTCTTTTTATTAACATCTACTCTAAATGCTCCTTGCTGTTATTTAAATCTCTTTATTATTTTATTGTTATAATAACCTCCATGATAAACCGTTATCACATGAACTATCTGTTCTGTAGAGTAAACCACAGCTTTCTCTAACCCCTTCCTCATACATCTCATCTGTGAGGTCCCTGATCATTTCGGCTGTCATTTCCATATGGAGCCCCTTGTCACTGGAATGCTGTGCCCACAATGGTGCAGCTGCTCCAGCTGAGACTACAGCAACGTTGTCTGGATAGAACATTGCTTTTCAGAAAATACTCCTGTTTACACAACCCAGCATGTTTCCTGCTTTTGCAATAGCTTTGGCCAGTGTTCAGTGAATGACCCATTTGGATCCCAGCTTTTCTTCTGCAGAATTTCTACCTTGTTCATCTTTCCCCAGTCTGCATCTGTGCAGCTGAGCACTGTCTTTCCTGAGCACAGAACTTTTCCTGTTATCTCTGTTAAAGTGGAACCGATGCTTTTAGAGCATTTCTGCATTTTGTCAAGGTCAACTTGAATACTGGTCTCTGTAGTGCTGAAGTTCCCCGCAGTCCATTGCTGCCTGCAAATTTAATAAGACTCTTTTCTAGCTTTCCAAATAGGACCCCAAAACACCCCTGTGAAGTTTGACTCAATACAACTTTCCCTTCCCAGCCTTCAGAAGATCTGCCAGACCTACATAATCCTTCCTCCACTGCAATTGTCAGTTGTTTTAAGGCTTTCAAAGCCCAGAAGAGGATGTTAAGCAAGTGGCAGTTCCATCCAGAGACCCTTGCACCAGAAGGACTTAGGGTTTGCTTTATAGCAGATAACAGCAGAAACACATCCACCCCAGTAGTGAGGATGAGGATGCTTCCAAAGAAAGGTAGGAAAAATTAACTGCACAATACTTTATATTACATCTGATTTATTCCTAATCTCTCACAGTTCAAGGCTAGTTTAAACTCTGATGCATGAGGTTTTAACTTCTCCTTTGCCCGGGTAAGTACAGCTGTACGCAGTCACAGTATATGCTCAGAGGTAAAATCAACCCTGGAAGTCATGGCTGTGTTAGACTGCATTTTTTTTCACATGGAAAATATCTTACCACAAAAGTGGTCACTGTATGAAGCAGCTCCACATCTCATGGGGCCTGTCTTGCTCAGGGGCTGCTCTACCTCTGATGGGGTCCGAGGACTTTTTATATCATGCCAGGGACTCTGGTCATTCCCAAGAGAAGCCAAAGGGCACACTGGTGGTTCATTACTAACCCTTTCTTACCCTTAAATGTATATCTCATGTCTCCCCCTAACTTATTGAGCTTGAAGGTACTTTCACTAGGATATCAATCTCCTTAGGCTCCCTCAGTAGCAGAAGCACAATAAATCAATCAAACAGGAGATCATTTAGGTGCTCTGACTTACCATTTTCAGAAACCCATCCTTCTTCCATCAATTATTCAGACAGTATAGGAAGATTCACCTCCTCAGTTACTCCCCTAAGGTCACAGTCCTGCCGCCCCTCAGGACCATGCTGTGTTTACTGGGACTGCAGTAATATGCTAGCGACAAGAAGTAAACTCAAATGAAAGGAATCAAAGGGAAAACAAGACAAGTATAATTTGCAGATCATGCAAAGCCTGCAAACAGCATTCACCATTTTATATTATTAGAAATATATATTCTCCACATTCAGCAGTCACAGCCTGCTGCAGTTTTCATTGCCATTAAAGATTACCGCTCCCTAATGTTCTAATAACGTGGAAGAAGGAGGTAGAAAGCGAGCAAGAACAAACGGCAGACATCAGGCAAATATTGTCTTGAGTGTAACGGAAAACACTTTTAGAAAACAGAATAACCATGAAACCACCTTCCACTTTGGGAAGTGTTTTTCTATTAAAGGAACATCAGCATAAGTTATGTATTAAGGATAAGAACACACAACTAAGACATATGGTGATAAGATTAAGCAGAGTATTTTTATTGCTTTATTATCTTCTCATACTGAGCAAAAAGAATATAAACTCACAAACCTGCAGTTCTTAAAGCTGTTACACAGGTGGAAGTAAAAAAGCAAGATACAAGACTAAAATATTCTGTATCTTTTATTATCTGCTGCCATGTGGAAATAGGTGTATTTTCTACAAGGTCTGAGGATTGCGGGGAGAGCTCTAGGTGAGCAAAACGAATGATAGAATGGGATATTTTTTCAAAGCTAACTAATACAGTATTTTTGCTTCAGTGGATTCTTGATCTGTACAACATCTGTACATAGATTTTAAATTCTACCAAAATAAAATATTTCCAAATTTATACTCTTAGGCTTTACTGTATTTCCCCGTAAAAGGACATCATTGGAATATACAGCAAGACACCCTATTGCAACAAACTTGTACCAACACGAGAAAAGGCAAGCTTTACCTAGATGGCAAGAGGCTTGCAGTCTCATTAGAAGGGAAGAGACAGCAGCAGATACAGGCAAAGGGAGCAAGAAACAGTGAGGAGGACATGCTGGTCATTGCAATAGCTCCATGGGAGCATAAGGCCTGTCAGTGCTCACACACTATCACGTGAAAAATCACAGCAAAGGAGACCTGGAGTGGTTTGCAGGTGTACTGATCTGGCTGGGATGGAGTTCAGTTTCTTCACGGT
This sequence comes from Scopus umbretta, assembly GCA_013400535.1. NCBI lineage: Eukaryota > Metazoa > Chordata > Aves > Pelecaniformes > Scopidae > Scopus > Scopus umbretta. The sequence continues at coordinate 16,846 of VZTL01019381.1, read as the reverse complement.
AGCCCACATAGTGCTGTGTTTCAGATTTATGACCAGAACAATGTTGATAGCACACCAATGTTGTAGCTACGTCAAGGCCTTCTCATTTCTCATGCTGGTCTCCTAGCAAGTAGGCTGGGGGTGGGCAAGAGGCTGGGAGGGGACACAGCTGGGACAGGTGACCCAGACTGACCCAAGGGATGTTCCATACCATATAATGTCATGCTCAGCAATAAAACTGGAAGTATTTTCCAAAGTAGATGCTGCTCAGACTGACTGGGCATTGCTCTGCTGGTGGGAAGTAGTCAGTGATTGCCTTTGCATCACTTGCTTTTTCTTCCCCCGCCCCGTCATTTTCCCCTTCCCCTATTAAACTGTCTTTATCTCTAACCCATGAGTTCTTCTCTCTTTGCCCTCCCAATTCTCTCCCCCATCCCACTGGGGGTGGGAAGCGAGTGAGTGGATGGTGGGTGGTTAGTTGCTGGCTGATGTAAACCCACCACAGCATGAAAACAGTGATACAGCTTTATAAGTGCACATAAGAGCATGGAAAGCCATGCATGTATTGACCCCTGGGGAACGCCACCAGTGACTGCTCTCCAGATGGGCTTTGTGCTGCCAGTCACAACCCTTTCAGTCTGGCTGCTCAGCCAGTTTTCAGTCTACCTCAGTGCCAACCCATTTAGCCCACACTTTGTTTATCTATGAGGATGTTATGAGAGAAAGCCTTACTAAAATCTATACAAACATCCACTGTTTGTCCTCATCCACACAGCCAATCCTTTCATCATAGAAAGCTATCAGGTTGGTTAAATATGATTTCAGCTTCATAAATCTGCGCTGACAAGTCCCAAGTGTCCTCTATCCACCCTGAGTCTGAGTTGATAGCTATTTATCTGTAAGTAAGACCGAAAAAGATTTCAGTCTTGACAGGCAACAAGAACTCTGAAGGAAAAGGTAGATCTGTGAGACATCAGCACAGGGACAATTGCTCAGCTCATGGGCGAAATCATTGAGAGGTCTGGGTAAAAGAGGTGAGCAAGGCTGAGCAGAACCTGACCTGAAAGCTGAAATGGTCCAGGAAGCTCTTCCAAGGGCAAGCAGAAGGAACAGTGAGACAATTCTGAGAATTAGGGAAAGGTAGTGTCATGAAGGCCAAACTTCTAAAGCATGAAAAACAACAGTTAAAATAACAATTCACCTGGGAAAAAAAAAAAAGTTGCACATCAATTCAATTAGGTTTGTTATAAAATACTTTGGTATAAACATTATTTGGAGCTCTCTTACTGCCACTTCAGGCCCTATACAGCAATAAGCTCTGTAACTGAAAGGTTTGCTCCTGTTCACAGAAACGGTACAGTTCCTGAGGTTCTCCATGACCACAAAGGGCCTGCCTTGAGTTCATCACATCATCTTAGGTATACTACTTCTGTTGATATTAATGGCAAAGCTTCCAATAATTTCATGTTGACTAAAATAATATGCTTTGAAAATATGGTGACCCCTAGTTGGAAAAGTCCCAAACAATGATCTGTAAGGTCATGGTCAGCAGCCTGACCATGGAAGTCACCATTGCACCACTTCAAATTATGAGCTTTAAAAGACAGGTGAGGCAGCCTCTAAGACATGCTGAGGATGGGCAGTGGTCAACACAGTACAGAAACTGCAATCTACTACAGGTGGCTGTATTGTTAAACAAGCAAACACTAGACATATGTTATTAAAAGTCATCTTTAATACTATTTAAAAATAGCTATTGCAAACTTTATTTGAAGAAAAAGAAATCAATGACAATTTTCCAAAATCCTGTGAAACAGTCTAGTTCCTTAACCTTTGTTCTAGTATTTGAAAAGACAGAAGCAATTTGCATAGCTGGCATTGTTAGTTCACCTCTGTGTGCTCAAAACAGCTCATAAAAGCATTCTGTTTCTACCATTTCTGATTTGATCAAAAGTGGAAATGCATATGATGATCCTAAACTAGACCAAAGTGGGTATCTGACTACCTCTCGAGGCAGCCACGAATTGTAGTTCAAATTGCTTAAGTCCTGATATGGAAAAAAAAGAGATGCAATAGCCAGTAGCACAGCTCATGTATGGTACGTTTAATCTGTTTCTATGATACTGCCTTTGAGCCAGCATTTTCTATATTTTCTTCCTCATATTAGTATCCCACCCAACCTAACAACACTAAAAACCACAACAAAACAATCCATTCATAACATCACAAGATCTGAGCAAGGCTGATGAAGCTTTTGGGTAAGCACGAAGGAATACAGAAATAAATGTATGATTTGAAATTAAAGAGAAATCTTAACACTGGAGTTCTGGTGACTCAAATGTAGCACACAAGCAATTAATGCTCATACACATCTGAAAACAACGAGCTATCCATTAGGAAAAATAATCATTGAATTGATCTAATACAGCACACTGTCAGGCTTTATTGCATAGAATAGCATTAGTGCAATGATATTTCCAAGTGGCACACAAAAATATAATAAACTGAGTAAGAAACAAGACTGAAGTCAAATATTTTGACATGGGGAAAAGGAGAACCTAATAATAATTCAGAAGACCTGATTA
>VZTL01019381.1:0-14242 GCA_013400535.1 Scopus umbretta | reverse complement strand
AAAAAAAAAACCCAAAAACCTGCTGTTATATTTTATGGATAAATTACTAGTGAGAACATCTAATTTCCAAATATTGTATGTAATTCAGAGAACTAAACACATAAAGATGGTTCACTGCATAAAGATTTATAGTAGAAGAAGAAAGGGTATAACAGAAATATTATTGGCCATTAGAACTAAAATTTAATACTTTTTCTCAGTGTTTGAGATAGAAAAACTATGCCATTAGGCACCACTCTAAAAACCTAACTGTATATTTTGAAAAACAGGACATCACACAATGTTGTTGGTTTGGGCACTTTGTGAAGATCTTGAATGTTTTTAATTGCACATACATTGCACATTGTAGTACAGTGAAGCCTATATAATGGCTATGTATATACATATCCTTTCTACAGGAATCTGCTTAAACCAAATATTGTCAATATTCACACCAACTTGAACAACACATTCAGAGAAATATTACTAGGATAATATTTTGAAAACCGAATAAAAACAATTTTTGAATCTTGCGTTCGATTTTCAACAGTACTTTTCAAGGTAAAAGAGAGGCATGTAGTGTCAGATCTTGGCTTTTCTGTTTCTCCTGCACCAGTCTGTCCGCTACCCCCTTTATCACATGCCACTTATGTGCACTAGCCATAGGCTCCTGCTTATGAAGTAAATGGGAGCATGGCGGTGCCACGCTGGGAACCAAACCAGCAATCAAGCTGGTCCAGCATGCAGACTCCAAGGTGCTGTAAACCTGTTAGGCAGCATTCGTTCCCTGTTCTGTACAGCAGCATTTGGTATAGAAGGTTTCTAGATGACACACACAAGAGAAACCTGTAGAGAAAACTTCGGCTAAGATCACGGATGACAGCAAAGGTAGAATTTGGGCACAGAGATCCTTTAAAATGCACTATGGTTTTGTTTTAAACTCAATCCTAAATAAATAATTATTTCTTACTGATTTAATAGTGTATTAATGGCTCTGCACAGACTATGTCCATTGACAGCATGTGGCTGAAAAGGGCATGGGAAATACCAGAGAATATTCAAATATCAAACAAAGAGCAACCACACAAAAAAGTTCACGCAGCACAACATGAACATTCCATCACAAAATACCTTTTCCTAACTGCTTTTAGCACCACGCCTTAAAGCTCCTTAAAGACTTTGTTCCTAAAGATGTTTTGCTAAAAGATCTCCTAGTAACTGAGTGAAAGCATGGACCATCTAACATCAAAAACTGACTTTACAGAGCAATGGAAAAAAGATATATGCTGAGCATTTGTGTAAAGGTTCCTACATAACAATGACAAAAATAAAGTAGTCACTATCCCACATAATATTCTCTTTCCTCTGTTCCACTCACTGCCTACACGCAATACAAAATTTATCCTCTGCAACACCATCAAAGCACTAGCTGCAACTGCAAAGTGACAAAAGGCATTGGTGTAGGAAAGGTGTTGAATTGGTGTTCAAGGCCACCTAGTGCAAACGTTTGTTTGAAGTCATATGATATACACTGTTCCTTTAAAATAGTTTAGTACAGAGGCAGATTTGGATGTCTGTAATGATATGCCTGCTGTATAGAAAAAAATAAAGCAAAAGAGGATGTTTGTTCACTGACTCCGACAATTTCCATGACATGGTGCATTATGACTGATGCTTCTTAGTAGAGCATGCAAGGCAGCCAAGAGACATTTAAAAACATGTGTTGTTTGTCTCAAAAACAAATGTAACGGAATACTAATAAAAGCTGCCCTGTCTGAAATTAGGCTGAGCAGTTTAAATCCATTTTTCTTGGGGATATTCAGGACGCTGGGTCTGCCTGCAAAATAAAACTAATTTATTCCTACTATCTACTACAAAGGAGTAGTTTATCTCCAGTACATCTTGTCTAGAAAATAAGCCCCTTCATCCTAACATCAATCAGGTATCAATGTCTGTACATACAGTAAAAACTGAAAGTATGTGAGCTTTGGGTTCTTGAAATTATAGTAAATGGAGGCAAATGAATTGTCAAGGCTGCTGTCCCCAAAGGCAAAAGAAGACCTTCTTTCACAGTTCACCCACGGCAAACTACATCCTAGTTCAGAGTGTGAATGTTTCCCAGACCTTACACTTGAGAGAATTCAATCTATGCTCCCATACATGGATAAAAGATTTGAAACGCAACGATATATTTTCGTTCGTACCTTGGTTTCTATTAGCTCTGGATCCGTGTAACAAAGGGCATGACTTAAAGAGGGTCAGATCCTGCATCCTATTGACTAAGTAGTGCTTTGGATTTCAATAAATACGGTATTACTTCATGTGGGTCAGAGAGCAGTATGGGCACTTGTGTTAAGACACTAAATAATTATTCAAGGGACTAGATCCAAAGTGCACCAAAGGTAAGTGAAAAGCATGAACTGACTACAAAGAATCAGGCCTAAGCTCTGCCAGAGAGACAGAACAGAACCCCAAGTTTGTGAAAAACCTTGTAAATTCTAAATACAGCTGAAGTAAAACATAACATAGTTTTGCAGTTAAAAACCTATACATGGGTATTAGAAGGCACCCAGTTCAGGAAGTTCAGGCCTCTTCCCATGCTACCATGTACTAATTTCCTTTTTGAACAAAAGTATAGTTGAGCATAAAATACAAAAATACACGTTTTAAGCAGTAGCAAAATTTGAATAAGACTTACAAATTGCTCAAGGAAAGTGACTGCCATATGCACACATGTGCACACATATACACTCCATCTCAAAAAGGTATGAAAGAAAGGGAATCAATAGCCTTAAAATTTCTAACTCTGTTAGCTGGCACGATAGGTATTAACTTCATTTTAGTAGCCAGGAATGTTATCAGCTTGGCTTCCTTATCAAAAAGAAGCTAAGCATTGGATATCACAGGCAGTGTTCAAGAAGGATAAATAGGCTGCCGGACAGGAAAGACGTTCCCTCACTTAGGAGGGAAGAGCTCCCATGCTCACACATTTCCACATTCAGAGAGACCTGAAATTCTCCCCATGTGCAAAGAGCAGGTTTGGGTGTAAAAGTGCCTGCTGGTCTTCACTGTCCCTCTCCTTCATCCCACTTCAGCAAAGCACTTAAGCATACAAGGATGTGCTTAAAGTTAAGCAAGCATGTCAGTTGTTTTGCTGGACTAAATGCATGTCCAGCCCTCACCTCCTAAAAGTGTCTCCCACCAACCAACAACAGGAGTTGCGTGCACATACAGCATTCAGGGCCAACCAGCTGGCATGGCACAGAGAGCAGTAAACAGCTATCTAGGGTTATGCCACTTAAATAATTGACAACACTGCAAACACAAGGCATAAAAGATGCCCCAGAGTGACATTTCTAGAAGACTTCCGAAAACCAGAAAAGGATCAAAGTAATCTTCATCCTGCTGGCCATAAATATGCCAGTGGACACCAGCATTCTCACATGGAAAGAGATTTAGGATTGTTTCTGAATAACCCTGGAAAAAATGAAGTCTCAAGCATAGACTCAGACATCTCAAGCAGAGATGGCTCTGATACATTTACAGTAAAGCCTTTCAGAGTAAAATGCACGAGAACATCCTGAGGCCTTATTTTCAAACATGATTAGCTTATGAATTGGCAAAAAATCCACCTAGCTCCTCTGTAATGATAAAAAAAGACTGACAATTTTCTGGAGTGTTCAGCAGTTTATGAATGCAGCACTTTTTGGCTCTTGGATCTGCTCTGAAGCCAGCTCCTTTTATTTTTCATATCATTCCCTAGGAGAGCATACGGCGAAATTCAATATTAATGTCAAGTGTCATGTCTGCAGAACAGAACAAAGCAAGCTCTGATACCAAGCTCCCAGCACTCTGCTTACCAAAACCCCAGTGGAGAAGCAGATAGTGTTTCAGAAAAGCACAGTAAACTAACATAAGTCCCTAAAAAACAAGCACAATTGAAAGCTGGGGTGAAAAGGGAGTGGGAACATGGAGCTAGGTTTGTATTTTCTCAGACTGTTTTCTTGGTTAACTCTGTGCTTCTTCAGAAAATAACTTCAGTATGAAACTAACACTTGGAAAGTTTTTCCAGCAGACACTTAAAGTTTTCTGGCACAGCCAGAAATTTACCATATGGGCCAGCCCAGCTCTCCCTGAACACAGCAGGAGTTTGGTCACTGTAATCACTAAAGACGGGTTGGTATCTGAACATAAAATTTTCTTTGGATAATTTATGGAAACCTTAGATGTGAAACATAATCTGTTTCCTTTTACAGCACCCAACTGCACAGCAAGTTTACATGAAGGACAAATAGCACACAGAACAAGGACGCCAACGAAGAGTGCTGAAGCAAGGCTGGAGAACCATCTCGGTGGCAAAGTCTGCAATCACTTTCACAGAAGTCACAAGGGGTTATACTTTGCATTACTTCTGAATTGTAGCTTCTCACCGCTCTTCTCCCTGGTCAGAAAGGTTAGTTAACATTAGTTAATGAACTTCTGAGAACTGACCAACAAATTAGCTTCACAAAGAAAGCTTTTTTAAAGGATGCACTAAGCTCTGATGCAGACCTCATCATACACTGCAAAATACTTCCCAGAGTGGGTGTTTAAGCCTAGGCAGTTGTCTTTGTTCTTTTCCCAGAACATCAAAACACACTCAATATAATTCACACAAATGCTTGGTGAAAGGCACACTTTCATAGACTCAATCTCAACTGTCAGACCCAAGCTGTTCAGAAACCTTGGTCAAACATTTTAAAAGGAATTTTGCCCCTACCTATGCAGTAACCACCATGACAAAGGAATTGGGATGCTTTACCTGACAGGTTACTGCCTATGACATTTAAGAGCTAGGTCTCTTACAACTGACGCTTTGTCTCTCACTATTATGTTTGGGAACTTCAGCTTCTTGAATCTGCAACTGCCCACCTCCCCTAGCTCCTGCTTCTGTATTTTGCTCCCCAGTTTCCTGAAGGGTTGCTACAGAGCTGAACAGACTAGATGCCTGGAAAGCCATATTAATTTCAAAACCATAAATGCATGGTAATTGCTCACAGAACAAGCTTTTGCAAAGTTTCATTCCCATAGTGGGTTTTGTGGTTTGAAGGTTTTCATTCCAACTAGGGTCACTGTAATTTTTTTTTAATTATTAGTATCTTTTAACTGAAATTATATTCCGTTTTCTTTCAAGCCTCAAGATATTAAAAAAATAAAAATAAAAGATGCATCTTTATGGGGCATAATGCTTACCCAACAGTGACACCTAACTAGCTCTGAACAAAGTCAGGTAAGAGAAGCAGCCCAGTCATTTGAACACGCTGAGTAGCTGTGTGTATTAACCCTGGCAGATCTCCTTGCTGGCACTGCTAAATTGGCATCCAACCCAGTTCTTACACTGTCCTGGTTCCAGCTTAATTCAGAGTTCATTTTCTTCCTAGTAGCTGCTATAGTGCTGTGTTTAGGACTTAGTATGAGAACAATGCTGATAACACACTGATACTTTAGTTGTTGCTCAGTAGTGTTTACACTAGTCAAGGACTTTTCAGCTTCCCATGCTCTGCCAGGGGCACAAGAAGCTGGAAGGGGGCACAGGCAGGAGAGCTGACCCAGGCTGGCCACAGGGCTATTCCATACCATATGGCGTCACGCTCAGTATAGAAACTGGGGGGAGTTGGCCGGGGGGCAGCCATCGCTGCTCAGGGATGGGCTGGGCATCGGTCAGTGGGCGGTGAGCCATTGCATTGTGCGTCACTTGTTTTGTATATTCTTTTATCATGACTATTATTATTTTCTCTTTCTCTGCTGTCCTATTAAACTGCCTTTATCTCAACTCACGGGTTTTAGGTTGTTTTTTTTTTCCCCGGTTCTCTTCCCCATCCCACCGGGGCGCGCGGGGAGGGTGAGCGAGCAGCTGTGTGGTGCTTAGTTGCTGACTGGGGTTAAACCACAACGTACACCTATACTATTTGTAATATCTGACACACAGATGTAACTTTTTGATAAATGCCAGAGCATAAGGAATCCTTAGAGATTGCCTGGCTCTGCATATCACATGAATCTGACTGCCACCATCACATAAAATATACACCTGCAGCTTGGCTCACCAAGTATGAGAGTGATGGAAAATAATAATTAAAATAAAAGCACACTCTTGTATCAGATAGGAGGGAGTTCTCTCAGAACTCAGAATGATGGCATATGTATATATGTTGACAATAATATGTGTATGCTACATAGTAATAGTAATGGTGTCTTGTAAAATAATATTTGAAGCAATCTTTTTCTTAACATTAAAGCCTTCTATTGCAGCACTGATTACCTCATACAAATTTTAGTCCTTAAGGATATTAATTCATATCTTTAAATTAATACTGATTTATTAATAGAGAATTTATAGACACTAAACGTATTTAAACAGAATAAAAGTATTTATATATGTGCATTTATATGTGACTTTTTTATACATGTATTCATTAGCCTATCTCACAGCATTCTTACGAAAGCCTAGGTCCTGAGCTCTTCTCATCACTGGAGCACGTGGAAATTCATTTTGGCCACAGATCCTAAGTGTTATGTGTTTGTCTCAAATAAAAATTACTCTAATTTGTTAAGCCACTAGGACTTAAAACATGCTCTAGGTTAATGGACAGTTTTGTTACATCTGCTACTTTCCTATTTTAGTTTAAACTTCTGTGATTGAACAAAACATTTCAGCCTACATAGAATAAATGTGATCTTCATCTAGCTAAAGCAGTACACATCATAGCATATTTGGTTGCCTTCTGTCTTGTGCTAAAACAAACCAACGTGAAGAAAATTGCCTATAAAACATTTTTATGCCTTATCTCAAACCAAGCCCAAATCCTTAATAATGTTTCAGCTGGCTGGTGTAATGAAAACCTCTCGAATATCTTCTCCAGCAGCTTGTAATCTTTCTTTGCTTTTCATTTTGCCCAAGAGCTTTATACATTGCTGCCTTTCTCTAAAACACACTCTATATTAAAAAAAACCAAAACAATCAAAACAAAAAACTTTGAAACTGTTTTTCCGAGGTACATCTTTTTTACATAAGTATAGAATCAAAACACTGACATTTTCTCCAGTGAAGGACTCTTAGATTAAGTAAGAAACAGATGAAAAATATACTTGAAAGATAATCATTAACTAGGTAAGTGAACCACAGTGAAGTTCCTGCTTTATTTTGGTAGTTTTGGGAACACATTGGGCTAGATTGAAGCCAATTTATACCAGCTGACAAATAAGTTATGACAATTCACACCAGCTGAGGAGCCAATCCATTAGGACAGTAAATTTGTTAGAAAATTAGGCATGTCAATGTCCAAAAAGGCAGCAGTTCAATGAAAAAAAGTAAATTTCAGTGCAATGTGGCTTTCTCTTCACTAAAATTTGTCCTCTTCCACTGAAAAGAAACTTTCTTTTAAACTTCTGAATCACTAAGATCCATTTGCAATGACTGACACTTACTAGGTTCATAGTAATCCACTATAGTCACTGAAGCATCTTGGATATTTGCCACTTTGAAGTCTCTCACCGCCGGAATATCCACACAAACCTGTGTTTCATTTAGCTAGAAAAACAGAAGAGAAACATCCTGAGAACCCTGGTGATGGTGGTTTCATGGAAGAGGCAAGGACTTCTAGCTCAGTGGTAGTCCACTTCACTTCTGAAGACTTGGAGTTAGGATGCATATAAAGATACTTACTTCATTTTTAGTGATTTTGGCCAAATTACAGACTTCTTGAAATGTCTGTCTTTTTATATATGATTTTTAAGAGGCTTAATCTAGGAACCCCTTACAAATATAACTGAGTTGTACCTACCCAATCAGTCTCACTATAAAACAGTGGAACTATTAATTCAATGTGAATAGCAGATGTTGACTTCTCCAAAAACAATCATAATGTCTTTCCAATTTTAAACCAAACAATGGCAGAGTGAAGATTAACATCACTACAAACACATTTCTTTGTTATTTTCAACTTACAGAGTCTAAGTATAGGTTGACTTTTCCATTCTCCTTTTCCATCTTCTTAACTGTATTGTCTAATGGAATGAAATCTGGTGACACGGAGAAACCACTGAGTAAGCCAACCTCCATGAGGACCATACCACTACTGGGAGCTGTGCCAGAACCCAAGTACCTTTTCAAAACACAGAGACAAAGAAACTTTTAGTAGAAATACAGTAGTCCACTCTCCAAAGAAACTGTTTGATCATTAAATCCCAACTATGGAAGCAATACTGCTTAAGAATACTTAAGAAACAAATGGAACAAAATGCCCACAAGAAAATTTCTAACGATAAAGAGATAATAATTGATTTCTCTATTATTCTGCCTGATAATTTCAACCACATATGCAAAAGCAGGTTTAGCACTGAGAAAACTACAGTACATAAATCATATGAGAGACTACACTGACACCACTAGGAGCTTTCCATTGGCATCTATAAGTGCAGGTTTACATCACAAATCTGCAGACAATATTGTAATTAAACACGTTTCAAAAAAAAAGTAATTAAGAACCGCTGTAGGAACTCTTGAACTGAAATATATTTCCTCTTATGGATGTGTTATTTTGCTCTTACTCATTTTTGGAGGGCGAGATAAAGGTATACACCAAAAATGTCTCCCAAATCTTTTCATATTTCCTTCAGAGAGATTGATGGTTCTGTTAACAAAGCCATCATCAGATCACTTCTCAAAGCTCCAGTTTTAATATGCACAGCCATGTTATTAATCCAGTTTTGGAAAAAGAAGATTTAATAAGTTGAGTTCCTTCTTTTTTCCTAAATAATGCTTATTATTACATCTTCTTCCAATATGAGAATCAGATGCTGGACTAAAAAGCTATGCTCTGCTGAGCAAGCCTTACATGCTATGGTGCACAACAGAACTATCAAAATATATTTATGGTGTTCTGTGCTACAAGTGATACTTAAATGACCTGCAAAGATTGTATTGCTTTAAACAAAGTAGGTGGCAGAAGAGGTTTCCCCCTCTTGGCATGGAAGGTAAATGATTATTGTTATAATAGAATAGAAGTGTCTCCAAACCTGATTTTGAAGGCTTGACAGTAGTTGAAAGCAATTGGATAAAACTATTTCTTTGTAGACCTGGATGGTTTAAAAAAAAGGAAGACTTGCTTTCAAAGCAATGCTGTTAAGCCTGGCAGCATGGCTGATTGAACACAGATATGACTTTGAAAGAAATACAGCACAACTGCTGACTTCAGTTGGCTCATGAGATTAGAAACAAATGAAACCATCTGTTGGATGATGCGCTGTGCCAAAGCAGCTGCTATTGAAAACAAATAACTGAATTGGAACTGGATGTAATTATTTCTGCATAATTACCAATAAAAGGGGAGGAAAATAACAAAGCTGTCTAGCCAGCTTGGGATGCTACCAAAATACCAACAGGTAACCAAACCAGCTTGGTATTGTCAAGAAGTGTATAAGATACATCCCTAGAAGTGATCCTAGAAGATAGGATCTTGCTCTCTTAACAAGAAAGAGAGACAGCCTTGGGGGTGGCTCCTGGTATCATCTATTCAACTCTATGGTGTCCTAAAGAAGAAAAAAAATCACCACTCAAGAAGAATGACCAGTAAGAGAAGGAAAGAAGACTTGAAACTTGTACCTGAAGAGAACTGAGAACCTTTTGAGCTGAATTTTATGTTTCAGCTCTTCAGCAACATGAGGTCTGTGTGAGACCCTCTCATAGATGATGCAAAGAGGAAAAAACAACACAAAGCTAGTGTAGACAGAAAGCATAAAGAAGAGAGTGAGTAGAACCACCAGTGATCAGTTTCCCGTGCCTGGAAATGGTATGTAGGCAACAAGACTGACCAAAGAAGAAAGTGGCAGCCCTGGGTATTTGTCTCCCAGACAGTGAGTTAGCTCCTCTAACCAAGAATCAGTTTAATTTGAATGAGACATTATCTGCTTCAGTGTCATAAAGGATACCCAGTTGAGATGACCATGGCCAATCTCTATCAAGCAGGTTGAAAGAAGGAGAAATATTCTGCAAATTAGAGAAAGAAAAAAATTGCAAAGCTGCAGCGTCCATTACCTGACTATGCATACCCACAGCTAGCTAAACTGGTTGAGATTTCTGCAGGCTTTCTGTGTTTGCCCACTTTGGTTTCTCTACCAGAAATCCACATCATGCTGTAAAGATTAAAAGTAGACCAACTTTAAACTAATTCAGGAATTTAATACAAATAATGCATATATTATATACAATATATAGGGGGAAAAAAGAAGAGGATGACTAGTCTATCAAGCCAAGCAACCAGAGAGAAAGAATAGAAACGTAGACTTACTAGAACTTATACCAGTCAACTTTCCATGATAAGAGTTGATGGATCTTAATGTTCCAAATATTCTCCTTGGGCAGTTTTATAATGCCACTAGATCTTCCCCTATCCTTTGAACACTTTGCAATTAAAACACCATCACCCTAGAGCCTTCCCAGAAAGATGAAGCCCTTCCTGTCTGTATTCCTGAGCCAAAGGTCTTAGCTAGAAGATCAGAATGCTCAGCCAAGACTTATCCCAGACCCATCATGTAAGCCCTTTACATGTCAGGAGTTTGTGCTAGACTTTAGAAAGCTGTTGGCACTTCCTATGAGATTTTAAAAGAGAAAAAGCCCATCCTATTTCAAGAGCTCTCATGTCCTTGCCCACCATCTGTATCACTGAATTGGTTACCAGAAACACATAAAAAGAGGGCTCTGGCTTTGTGCCTGCTGGCTATTTCCCAAACTAAATCAAACCTCTCTCTACTGAAATCATGTTTGCTATAGCTGATTATTTGTATGATGGTGTCACCTAGAGGCTCCATTTCCAGTCACAGCTCCCTTGTGGTAGGCAGGGCATAACATTAGTTCTAGGCATATGGTGTTCAACTTTTAAATAAATAACAAAAAGAGGATGTGGAGGAAAGGAATGCAAGAGTAATCATGGTGGATCAGGTGGTACTTGCAAATCTTGCATTTACAAGGAATCCATTATAATGTCACAAAAAGAAAACAGTGTTTCTAGAGGAAGTACTCACAGACAGATGAAATCCTAAAATACAAAGAATGTAGTCATCTCAACATCCTTGTATACAATAAAATATAGAGGATAAAAACCATAAATGTATAGAGAGATATAATGTCCTATGGGGTTTTCTGTGAAATATGTAGTGCTCTCTAACTACAATAAGAAGTGCATACTGAGGAAACTGCCAGAGAACAAACATCCTCATCTATTTCTTTTAAATACATGTATAAACACTTTCACAGCAAGTAAAAATGAGGCAGCAAAGCAGTTAAAGAAACGACTTGGTTTAATGACTGGCTGACATAGGAATATGCAATATGACTGTTCAATGTCACCTGTTCTCATCTGATCCAAATTCTATCCAGGTAACATCTGGTGGCTGTTCTGTGGTCTCTGAGATGATGCTTCAGCACTCTGAGCTCAGTTCTTAGCAGGTGTTTACTGAACAAGAAACATCATCCCAGATGCAACCCCCCTCCCTCATTCAACAGAAAGAATAGAATTCGACTGGCCAGAACACTCATCACCTCTTTCAAGTCTAGAATGATGCTTACATTGTATTATATTACCAAATTCATAACTAAAAGGCATATTGGTAAATGAAAGACCACAAAGATACTTGCACAATAAGACAAAACCCCAGTTGAATTTATCATTATGTAAACATGGATTTTGACTCCTGCCAAAATTGTTCCAAGCAAAGTTTATTAATAGACATGACCAAAGAATGATTACTTCTATTTCATGGTCTTTTCAGCACTTCAGAACTTCCTACTCTTTTTACAAAAAAAAGAAGTATCTATTTATAGATCAAAAGCAAAGCATTCTGTTCATGAAAGGTAAGAGTCATGGGCAGCTGTTACAGTCTGTTACTAGAAGTTAAAATGTGAAAGACATTGGTTCAATTTTTAAGTCTGTCCACAGTTCTCCATACAGCTAAGAAGCACTTGCACCAAAGAAGCCTTTAAGCTTTTTCTTGTACTTCGCACAAACTCTTCCATATACCTCTAACATTTAGGGTACCACTATCTTTATGCATACCAGTAAAAAAAATATGATCTGGCCAGCAACAATTTTGCACAAAAGATCTATCACTCTATTTATTGACTTATGAATTGCTTCTTAGTTTAACTACTGCCATTTTTACAAATTCTTTTATTCTCTTTAGTTATAAGTTTATATCCCATACATTAGTAAATCCATACAAACAAATGGATAATTTAGCTCATTTTAAATAATTTAAAAGCTGTATAGACAAAGAGGTGTATGAGATGCTCCAACTGAATTACCTACCTTGTGCACACATTCAAGGTCAAATGGTTTTTGTCATCTTTGTCATCCTTTACATCAACATTCAAGTCAAAGGCCTCTTGTTTTCGGACCGATCTGAGCCTCTGATCATTGTGTTTTTTGTTGTAAATAACATTGAGCTGTGGATTGCAAGTAGAGACGTTAGATGACGTATGTAAAGCAAACCTGTGTGGTTAAAACAATACGTTTGTAACAGCCTAACGCCAAAGGAGTGCTCACATGAGACAGCATACATGGCCTTGTATCTCACAGTTGCACACGTGATTAATAGGAATTCTCTGAAAGACATATCCTTTCTGAACACTTGGTAATGCAGCAGCTCCAATGCAATTAGCAGGATGCAATTGAGGCAAACACAAGGGAGCTCTAGGACAACTGGCAATCTTCCCCCTAGTTGCTAGTCTGCTGGTTTATAATGCGTGTAGCTACTTCCTGACAGCATGAAATGGGATGAATAAAGGCAAACTTCAGAGATCGACACCCACTGGGTTAGAAGAGACAGGCTCTATATGAAAGCAGAGCAACAGCAAATACATAGCATATGTCCAGAATTTGTCTTCAGTCTTCATGTCATTGCATACATACACTCAAAACAGATGAGGAATAGCATGTTACTCCAAACTCAGAATAACAGTTTTCTTGCAGTTAAGTAAGTAGTTTCATCATCTGGTTCATCTGGGCAAAGACAAAGCTACAGTCTTCAGTGTGCCTCAAGGACAGAAGCTCCCACCCTTTCTGCTCGACAACTGCCAAGCTCTGCTAAGTGAGCCAAGTAAGGAAGTATAACAGGATGTCCGGTGGAAGACAGTAACGTTAATACAAAATAAGCTCATCGGTTAGGCACTGTTTGAAGAGTTTCTAATTCTTCTAGTGTAGATGTGTATAAGATGCTAGAACCAGTGGTAGAAAAGTGGTAAAACCAGAAGCCCTTAAAAGAGATCTGAATAATTAGGAGATAGCCTGATTATCTCAATATCTTATAAAATTACCAATGCCAACAGCCAAAGCAGAAATGTTGGAGCTGGAATTGAGCAACCAATGAGTACTCTCATGTTATCAGCCATGACAGAAAATTATGCAGTAAAAAACAGGCTGTACTGCCTACAGAATTGAACTTGATGAGGTAAAGAAACAGCTGGATCGTTACCTGCAGTGTTTCTTTAAAACTGCCTTGGTACCAGACTGGAGGATGACAAGTGTGACAGTAACTTTTAAAAGAGTACTGGGTACTGGGGGTACTAGAGAACTGTGTATATCAAGTAAACTCAGTATCTGTACCAGAAAACACAGTCAAAACTATAATAAAGAGTCAAATTAGTGGACAAATGAATAATATGACATGTTGGATAATAGGATATTGCTATAAACACACCAGCTACCCAAATCAAATGAAAAAACGTGGACAACGGAGCTCTGTCTAGCATAAGCTACCTGGATGTTACATTGGCATGTAGCTGGTTAGGATGATTACTAGCCAAAGGTACTGGAACAAAAGAAGCTGCCAAGGCATAAAGGTCTGTTAAAAGACAGGAATAGAGGGTAGGAATGAATGTTCATACATGAAAGGAGTGGAGTCCTAAACTAATCTGTGCTGGGTGACCACCGTTAAACACATCCAGACATGATGTAGAAAACAGGGTAAATTCTGATGTGATAAAGCTTGCCGATTTTACTAATGTATTTGAGGTAGCGAAGACTACACTTATTGCAAAGAGTTGCAGAATGAAAGAATTTTTATGTACATAATAATGGCTTTTGAACTGATTACTACCAGATCTGTTTACCATTTAAGAAATGGTAAAATAGATGAAAATTCAGCCATAGGTCAGTAACAGGTAAGTTGGAAGAAGGACACAGTAAAGGTCTACAGAATAATGACCCACATGGGAAAGATGAATAAG
>VZTL01019379.1:15733-33901 GCA_013400535.1 Scopus umbretta | reverse complement strand
CCCATTACATCAGAGCGTATTGGAGACACTACCTGCCTGTAATCGGCTCAAAGGAACCTGTTGGCAAGAGAGCTTTCGCGTTCCGTCGTGCCGCATTCCTGTCGGTTCCTGCTCCTGCACGAAGCTTATGGAACTGTCTCTGAAGCAGAAGAGGGGTCACTTCAGGTGGCTGTTTTGATCTGGTAGTGTCTCCTCTCCCCTCTAATGCTGTCTGGAAGGATTTGTTAGATTCTTTTTTCAAAAGGAGAGGCCAGGCATGTGTGCACTTTTGCAGATGCACACGGTGCTGCTGCACTGGGATTTGAGGGCAAATGGAAACCAGGGCTGTGACAGGAGGTGTGATTAGGAATACAATCCTTTCACAGTGCTTTACTTCTGCATTTAAAGAAACTTCTGTGTGCTCAGCATTCAGATTCACTGCCCCAGTGATATCACACACTGTCAGGACTGCAGTTACAGCAATACCACCAGCAGTGCTTTGCCTTTCCTGCTTAGTTTGCCTGAGACTATTAGAATCATTTACATATGTTAAACAGCCATTGTGTGACCCTGTGACAGAGTTTTATTTTATCTGCTCCTTCGAGGAGTAAACTGAGATAGAGAACAACCTGATGGCTTGTCTGTGGCCACACAAGAAGTTATCTGGTGGACCTGCAATTAGAACCCTAGAGTCCAGGCTCTGCTGTGTTCTGATGACTTGATAAGCTCTTCCTCCTGGCATGCAGCCCAGGACCGGTGAGTCTTCACCTCCAGTGTGGTGTTCTGACCTCGCTATTGTATCTCCAGACCTGAGAATAAAAGCTGGGTGTCATGACTACCAGTCTCTCGTTTTAAGCAGCACGCTGCGGTATGAGTGCCCAGAGGAAACGCTGTAGTCAATGGGGAGGTTGACCTGCCAGCTTCCATCGACCTAGTGCAGCCTTAGACTAACAGGGTGTAGGCTTGGTGGCTGCCCTCTGACTGGATTGCCTCCCTAGACGCTGCTAGAACTTTTTGGATTGCTTCGATCGGTACTGCTCTAGATAAGTACAGGTACTCTCCCTCCCCCTCCCACCCCATGTCCTTTCAATTTTTGAATTTTCAGCTTTGGGATGCTTCCTTGGGGTCTGATTTTCAGAAGATGTATGCCCTGCACTGTGAAAATAGAGACCTACTAAAATATCTCAAGGAGAGTATTGAAACATAGAGGTTCCCCCAAATCACTCATCATTTTAGGAAATGTGGATTCTTTCTGAAGTTATTTTACATGCACCCCACTTAAAAATTACCTGATAGGAAAATCTATGTGCTCTTTGCAGGCTTTTTGCAAGGAAAGTTATAACATATAATGAAAATAAGCATGTTGATGGTATTGCATGGTCTTACCACCTGTATTGAATGTCCCAGATGAGCCTTGATGAATGGGATAGCTAACTTGAGAAAGACTGCATAGTGGGGGAAATACCA
This sequence comes from Scopus umbretta, assembly GCA_013400535.1. Taxonomy (NCBI): domain Eukaryota; kingdom Metazoa; phylum Chordata; class Aves; order Pelecaniformes; family Scopidae; genus Scopus; species Scopus umbretta. The sequence goes on along the minus strand of VZTL01019379.1, from coordinate 32,455 downwards.
TTGAGGGTATGAATCAGGACAGTCAGCTATATGGCAGTCATCACTGTGGTTAGGAGGATGATGAGACACTTAAAAAGGAGGTGAGAAAGAAACTAGTACTGGGCTTATGTCAAAAAGCTTTTCTTTTGAAATAATTTCCATGCTTTTGATGGGATTCTGTGTTGGAGGCAATGTTACTTTCAACTCATCTTCATGTGTCTGTGCTGGCACTTTTGATAACTATTTAAATAATTTAAAATTATATCTTCATTTCTGTGTGCTAACTTTGTATGGATTGTACAGTTTTGGTAAAAAATGAAATACAAACGCTTTAGAGATGCACTAAGATAAGAGAACCTGAGGTAATGCACACTATTTACATTGGTTTAGCTAAATAGATGCTTTATTGAAGTTTACAAGATGGGAGAAGAAAAAACCAGGTATTTTTAAGAGGTGTCTTTTGTAGTGCACAAGTAGATGCAATTGATCTAATCTCTCTTTCGCCTTCGTTTCTTCCATTCTTCCTCTCAGTCATTTCCCGGAGATAAAAATAGATGTTATGCTATTTCACTTTGGAGATCCCCATTAACAAGGATGTAAAGGAAGCTTTGTGTCTGAGATCTCGTCTGTTGGGATGTGGGTTTTTCTTTTAATGGGCCACAAACTCTAAGTTACTGTTCTTCCTTTAAGGAAGCTATTGGGACTGGTCAAAAGTTAGGATGAAATACCATGCATATATATTTTCGGGTTATACCTGAACAATGCAAGAGCTCTGCTCTGCAAGCTCTTTTATGGTTCCTTGCCATATAAATTGGCACATGAAAGTCCAACTGATGTCGGTTGGAGTTCTAAGGCAAATTTTGGTGTTTTTTTTTTTTTTTTAAAAATAGCTGACACCGTTAATATAACTCCAGGAACACCTAGGCCACAATTAGGAAAGTCTGGTCTTCAGGCCTGTATTGTTCCATGTGCTCCCTTAGTGTGCCTTTGCATTGACTGACATGCAGCTATAACCAGTAGACTGTTAACCAGATGCCAAATTTTCAAGAAATCCAGAATTTCATGAATACTATGAACGAAAAATGATGAAAGGTTGATGTGTATCTGGTAGATTTAAGCAATATACAGCTCCAGTTTTTGCATGAAGTGATCATTTATCTCCCTGTGCGGCACATTTATGTCTTGCCTCTGAGCCTGCCTCAGTTTTCCTAATAGGTGCCTGATCTGTGTGCTGTTCTTGTGGTGGTTTGCTCGTTTGTTTTTCTTCTACCCGTTTGAATGGATGCATATGGACTTTGGCAATGTTGTACTGTCTTTACAGGTGAGATAGCAAACGTAACGTTCAGAATTTTCCTTTCCCCAACACTGCAGCAGACAGCTGGAACAACGGGTTACAGTCTGCTTGAGTGGAGCTTTTAGTCAGTAGCAGAAGAAAGGTGTACCTTAAAGAAAATCCATGTGCTGTCTTTGGCCTGGTGAGATCTTGGAAAGTCTTACTGTTGCCCTCTGTACACACAAAGAAATTAAGCAGGATCCCGTTTGGTAACATGGTGCCTCTCTGAAGAAGTACAAAACCCAGAAACCAACCTCAGTCTAGAAGAAGAAAGATAAAAGTTTCGATGACTATTGAAATGCCCTGAGCTGCATTCAGAGTAGAGCTTCTTAGGAGTTTAAATTACAGGGGGGAATTAAACGCACTAGATTGACACATCACAGTACTCTTTCCCATTTACAGCATTTCTTTGTAAAACAGAAATTGTGTATAGTTCTGGTTTCCCCCCCAAACTGTACTCCATGTTTGTGTGGGAGAAGTATCTATATGGAATTGCATGTTGTGAGAGCTTTCTGCAGAAACATGCTTTGCAAACAGGTATTTATTTTAATGAAAGATGCTGATGGTACATTACCTTATAGAGAAGATGCTGAAAGAGATACTTAACTATTTACCTGCAACTCTTAATTATAGCAAGAATTGACTGTAAATGAACTGAAACTTTACATATCTTTCTTTACAGTAAGCCTTGAATTCATGTTCCGTTCCTCTAGTTCAGCTGTGCGACTGGCTAGTGTTGGTTCTAGGTTGGACTGGTTCCTGGATGATCTGTCACTTTGTCAGAGACAAATTAGGGGTGTATGTGTAAATTCCTCATTGTTTTTAAGGCAGTGAGTCCAGTTGTGTTCAGGCGCCACTATGAAAGGTATCCACATTCTACATAACCCTTCTCAAAATGTTCCCCACCACAGTGTTAATAAATTAAAAAAAATAAAAATAAAAATCTTCCCCCCCCTCCCCCCGTGCTAATTTATTTATAGGTTAAATAGGTTAAATTCAGTAAATAACTTCCTGCATTTTTATAAGTATTTTAAAAGTATCAGCCTCTTTGGCAGTATTGAAAGGATTCTTGTGGTCTTTGTTTAGTGTTGGGGTGTAAGTTACAGGCATGCAGTAAGAAAGAGGGAGGTATCAGCCCTTCTGCTGACCAGATGTTAGATGAAAAGGAAAACAAAATACAAAATCCTAAACCAAAAATGGTGGAAAAAAGGTGTGCTAAGAATTTACTTTTCAACTCTACGTAGGTTTTACAATGACTAGCAAGAGAACTCAGTATGGCCAAAATAATGTATCTTTTGTCATAGGAGTGAATAAAGAGAACTCCATCATGGAAACAGAATTAGAAACCCTTCTGTTTTTCTGGAAGTAGGGAAAGGGGAAGAGCTGACGAAAATGAAGCTGAATTTCCCAAAGAACTCAAGGCTCCTTTTTGAGGCAAAGAAATGTTCCCTTCCAGAACAATGTATACCCCTAAGAGACTAGCAAAGTGTATTCATCCCCAAGTGGAACAACTGGTAAACTGTGTTCATACTCTTTTGGTTCTGGTCATTACTGAATATTGGACTACATTGACCATCAAACTGGTTTATTTCTGGGACTCATTCATGAGTTATTTACAGTTTTAATTCTGTTGTATCAAGCCTACAGAAATTTGTTTGAAGTTGTCTAATCTAACATAGTATGCACCTGTATGAGTTTTGGTTTTGTTTTGTTCTGTTCTGTGAAGGGCTCTGATGTGTTGTCTTGAGGATGCCTGCTAACATTTAGACTTGTGATTTAGCAAGAGTAAGGTCAGGATCACAAAGAAAAGAGAAGTAATGAGTATTGCAAACTCTTCTGGGACTGTCTTGTGTAGAAAATTATATCGCACCAGGATGAATCCATACCAGAAAAATAAAACTTAAATGATGATTGAACTGAACAAATCTGCATGTAAATAAGAAAATCCACCTAAACCAACCATAAGTACTCATTTTGCATGTGTGACTGTGTGGCTTCCTGCTAGCATTGGTGAATCTGTGCTACTGCATTACTGTCAGGTACTGTACCACACTCAATAAATAGAACACCCAGGGGAGAAGAGGGAGCAATAAAATCCAACTGAAGTATGAGAGAGGAGAATCCATCCCCTAATTAAGTCTAGGTGGCAAAAATAAAGATACCTTCTGAGCTCCTGTCTGTGCGTTTCCTAGTAAAGTTCATGAGAAGGTAAAGATGTGCATAATTGAGAGAAGCATGGAGTTGAGGCTTTCTCTGGTTTTGAAAGGCTGAATTCTTTTCTTTTTCATTTTCTTTCTTTCTCCCCCTTCTCTGCTCATTAAAAAGGTGCTATTTGTGGTCATTAGGAGGCACCCAGAGCAATTGGGTCCAACTGACCTTCCTGATAGCTATTCAAGACAGAAGCTAAAGCAGGATTGTATTGTAAACAACAACAGAAAGGGGGTCACACTAAACTTTATGGCTTGTTGGTATGTGGGGGGGAGATTAGAGGATGATGCAGTCAGCATCCCTGTAAATCTTATTTATCACTGATGTGGGGGAGGATACCATATCTGAGGGGAATCCTAGGACAGTGAGGTTGTGAACTTTGGGGTTTTATCAGTTAAAATGGCAGAGGGAGTATGGAAGGAGGGGGGAATGAAATAACAAAATAAGGCCAAGCGACTCAGCTCTGAGTGTGAACTGCTTATGGGCTGGAGTTAGAAGGAAAGAAATACCTTATTAATTGTGGTATGTAAGAATGACCATTCTGCGCATCCAGCTAACCCAGTATCCCGTCTCAGAAAGTGGACAGCAGTAAATGCCGAAGGAAAGAGAAGAGACTGGGCTAAGCGTACAGAGATACATTCCCCCATATATACTCCAGTTGTGTGTGGCTTAAGGGAAGTTGCATCTTTGCGCTCAATGGCCTTAAGGGACTTTCCCTCCTTGAGTTTGTCAGTACTCTGTTTTATCACTGTTGTCTCCAGTGAAAAGCTAATTCTGATTGAGTACTGGAATAGTCAATATATATACAATCACTGGCATTTGAATTGCCGTACCTCATCATCAGCTGAGCTATGATAAGCAAGTGGCTGTACGTAGTCCTAGCATGTTAGAAGTGGATCTTAAACAAAACACATTTGCTTGTATCACAGTCATGGCATTTGCAATGGGATAGTGGTGTACCCACCCGCTTCAGTGCAAGTTAACTGGTGATAGTAGTTCCTTTACTTTCATAATCCTGTCTGTCCTTGTAGGAAGAACCTTCGGTGTCCATGATTTTTTAGCAGTGAAGTTCTATGCAGCTGCATTAAGTGAAAGAAGCTGTGCTGATTTACAACAGCCCTTGAAATAGAAGCAGCATGTGACACTGTTTAGGCAAGGAAATGTCCAAAGGATGGTTAGGATGTATCAGTAACCAGATTTGTTAAAATGGAGTCATGGCTGGATCTGCTGCCTCCCTAGTGGCAATTCCTACTTTGGAAAATGAATGCATGAGATTTTGGGGGGTTTGGTGGGAGGTGTTCCAGTTTCTTTGGTGCCTGCTTGGGGAGAGATGGAAATGATCTTTGTAGTATATTCACAAGCTGAATGGTTATGGCAATGGGCTAGAGCAAGAGGAAGAAAAGGATTCAGGGAAAATAATCTGGGCAGTGATGGCAAAACAAGATGTAAGAGTTGTATGCAGCTGAAGTAGAAATGGGAGCATCTTCCCTCCCTGCCCCAGGCCCTGCAGCATTGCTTCGTCTTAGCACAAGCAGGTGTGGTTGGAAGCCCAGAGCCTGTCTCTCTATGGGGGAACCAAGAGCAATGGAAAAGTAAGAGTCCAGCATATCTTCCATAATAGCTCCCTGCCTGGGCTTTCTGTTCTAGAATAAAAATGACTGTATTCCAGAGCTCTGCTGTGGAAGCTCACTAGTCACTATGGCATAAAATGCCTGTATCCACAGGGGATCCATTCTGGAATAGGTGTTGCAATTTTTTGTGTGTCCGCAAGCCAGTATCTTTAAAATCGCAATTTTGCTTTACCTGTGGTGATCGTGTTCACTCATTGAACAGCAATCAAGAGAAATAGTTGCAAAATGCTCCCTAAGGCAGTGTCCCTAGCCCTTGTTTTACACGGCAGGCAGTATCCAAATTTAAATCCGCTTCTTGGGGCAAGGAGAAGCTCATCTTGTGTTTGCCTCTTAAGCATGTTGTATACTTTTGGTATAACGTAAATGTTTTGCGAATAGCTGACCTGCTGCTGATTCTAAATCTGGGCGTGAATTCCTTGCGCAGAATTGAAAACACATTGGTACAGATGGGATCAGCTTCTTTAAGGTTTGAAGGTCTCTCTGCATCCTCCCGTGGTGGGATGGGTAGAAAAAGGTTCGACCCCTTCCAGTTTTATGTGGGGTCAGGCAGTCACTGTGGATGGAAGAAGGTTCTCAGTAGAGTCCACCATCTGGCAATCATAAAACAAGTAATCAACATTTTTTTGAGGAGGATGGTGAGGAAACAAGCTGCAGACGATTGTCGTGAGATCATGGCCCCGCACAGACACCTTTATGACTCTTCTCTGTTCTGGTTGGGTGTCTGCGCTACAGGTCAAAAGTTCAGGCTGTCCTCTCCCCCTTCTTTTTTCTTCCAAAGATGGGAATTAGGCAGGGGACTGGAATGCCGAGAGACTGTAAAATGGCTCGTCCTCGCTAGCCCCTCCTGCGCCTCTGCCCGGCTCCCCTGCGCTCTGCCTGGGCTGCGGGTGCAGGCAGGAGGAGGGCAGCGCAGGCTGGGCCGCTGGGGCGCTTGGAGAACAGCGAAATTAAACACAGCTTGAACTTTGTAAAACGCTGCAGCTAGATGAAGCGGCCAGGCAGCCTCCCAAACAATGAACTGGCAAGTTCAGGCTGTTCGGTTACTTTTTTTTTCTTTTTTTTTCCCTCCCCCCCTTCCCTGAGCACAATTAGTAGCTTATAAAAGATTGTTATGCTGCTGTACCAGACCTTGGAGGAAAACAAGATGATGAAGACCTGACAGATACGCTTTGTGCACTAAATGAATGCCATAAGCGTTGGGCCTGATTCTCCTTCTCATAATGAAAATAAGGAGCATGAGTAACTGCATCAATCCATGCAGCTACACCCACTGCAGAATCAGGGGGCAGGCAGAACGAGGCTTGAAGTATTGTAACAACAACAACAAGATTCAGAGAGAAATGCCTGAAACCAGGAGCAAGTATGAAATATGAGGGAGGTTAAACTGTGAATACAGAATGTTTTTAAGGTGATAGATGAGCTTTTTCTAAACAAGAGAACTCAATTAATTTCTTTTTCTGAATAATAAAGACCATTTTAAAACAGCCGTACCTGGTTAACGTGAATCATTCTGTAGTTCTGGTTTCTCCCCACACGCAACACAGAACCTCCAGATTAACAAATATGCTGGAATGCAGAATGCACATCTGGTCTGCATTACTGTGGACCCGGCTGTAATCACATGGAGAAAGCTACCTTGGGTTTTTATGTAGAAATGTTTGTATTATACAAAACCCCTGTTGCCAAGCAATTTTTATTAAAACGGCCGGTTTATGCTCAATATAGCGTCCTGCTGAGAATCTCAGAATACCATGAAAATCTACGCACAGCTTCACTCCCGTTGTGAAAGTTCCAGGGGCTGAGAGTAACCAGTGTACTAGGTGATGGGTGGATGTTATTTGAGGTTTTGTCTATGCTAACGCTTTTCTTCTTGGTATATCCAGTTGTTGCTGCCGTCTTGACAGCCTTGCTTATCGTAGTCATAGTGGATTGCTAAGGAAGCTGGAATTACAAGCACCATTTTGCCTGCATGCTGCAGCAGATCTGAATGACGTGGCAATTAAAATATCACTACCTAGACTAAGCTAGTACTCCTGGTGGACCTCTAGTCTAAAAGTGGGGAATTAAACCAAAATGTATAGTAGCCAAGGGGAGCATGGCCGGGGTTAGTTTTGAGGGCTGGAGGGTTTCTAATGATGCATGGAAGATTAGAAATGCTTACTTTGAAATCCCAATTCTCAGGACATAATTTTAGAAGTTGCTTAGGATAATTCTCTTAGGGACTTAAAATGATTAAGATTTACCATGTGCTTTAAAGATGCTTCACGTTAGAATACTGATCTGACCTGACTAGCAATGCTTTCCAGAACTTGAGTCTAAAAGTGTTACTATAAATCCAGAAGTTTGGCTCAGTGAAGTTTGGGTTAATAAATATCCGTGAAACTTCTCACACACAACGCATCTTTTTCCAGACATACCGGGGAGGTGTCTAGTAGTAGAAAATTAGAAATAAATACTTGCAAAACTCTATACTTCTTTTATTACCATCCTGCAAGAGTTAGAAGAGTTGGTACTGTTGGTAGATCAGGAAAACTTTCACAGCGTTTTTCAAGAGCTAACACTCTCTTGAGTTAAGGATGTCTTTTTGCATTTCCAACTAAAAGCATGCTTCATAAATACTTACATACAGTAAACCTTAACAAGTGGCACTAAAGGTCATAAGACAGGAAGGGGAAGAAGGAGGGCTGATTTCTTAGTGTTGTGTCAGTCACAACTGTCTACCGGAAAACCACAGAAACCTACCTTAATCTATGTAGACGTCCAGTCACAACATACTTTGTTGGCCAAGTGTTTTTTTCCTGTCTAGCAATTCTGCATGTCCTCATGCAAAGTACTTTCTTCTTTTACCCACTGTGTCCAACAGGAGATCCAGGAGCTGTTACAGAGTGTGTGCAAGTTTATATCCTGCTCTGGCATAAATTGTCTCATTTTAGTTTGTTTTAAAGTGCTGTTACATAGGGAAGCAAAGACTCTGATGGATAGAGGGGCTGCAGGTTGTTCATCTTCTTCCAATGCCATCTCCTCCATTTCACAATAGGGGCGTATTTGCATGCAGATGAAGGAAAACTTAGATAGTTCCTGTCCAGACTGGCTAGAAGAAATTGAATGGTTTTTTTCAAATAGATGTGACAATCCTTGATGTTTTTTGTCGCTGTTGTGATTTGTGTGTCTGTTTCCTTCAGTTTCAGTACACAAAGGTTTGCCCTGCCCTGGAAATCAGTTTGATCTTCAGGTGCTCCGTCTGCTCACTTGCACAGGTTGCATAGGTGGTGAAGCGGCCCAGGGCATGCAAGACGTTACTGCGCATCTGGAAGTGCGTGACTTGCACACTGGTGGCTTGGCAGAAGTATCTGTGGTTGAACAACACTGGAATAAGGCACGTAAGGTGTCTGGAGGGCAGGACTGGAGTGGTGTGCCCGCATCTTCAGAAAAACGAGCTTACCCTACTGTTACTCAGTTGTGCCTTAGGGGAAAATGCCTGCAGCGCTGTCGACGGCAGCTTAGTAAGTCACAATCCTGCTCTAAATACAGAAACACATGCTTTGATACAGAAGACATTTCAAAACTGCTGTATTATTCTTGTTTCAGCCACGGTGACCTAAGAACTGGCTTAGTAGACTAGATCTATGGTTGATGTAGTGCCCTCTCTTCCTAAGAGTGCCTAGCTAGATGCGCCAGGTACAGTTACTACACAGGCAAACATCTGGTGATACCTTCCTAGTATACCTTTCCCAGATACTGCATGCAAATCCATAACTTCCTGGCCCTTTTTATTATGTCTCAATGGATTTTTCTTCCACAAATTCCTCTGATTACTTTTGGAGTTTTTAACAAGCTTTTGGCATCCACCATATCTTGTGGCAATGAATTCCCCGGTTGTATTTGAGAGATGAAAAACATCTCCTTTTGTTTCTTCCCCATTTTACCAGATGTGTCAGAGAACCTTTTCTTCAAAAAGACCCTTGCTCATTGTGCTGATAAAAGCTGCTCTGCAATATTTTTAAAGTGGTAGTTGAAATATTTCAACTTACTAATTTTAATGCGTGTATGGGGAATAAGAAGCGCAAGCAAGGAGAAGGAAGTGTATTGTGTGCCGTTTAGCTTAACAGCTTGTGATAACACAAACTCCTGTGAAGCCTACCTTAAATAAAGGAAGGGTTTGGATTTTTTTTTTTTTTTTTTTTTTTTTTTTTTTTTTCCCCCTCCTTTACACAAGAGGAGAAAATAGTATTGCTAAGCACCCCAGCTGACACTGGAGCTCAAAGTGGGCTCTGGATATACGTAAAGTGGTGAGCAGTTTGTAGAAGCAGGTCTTAAGATTTTACACATCTGAGATCCGCAGCGTGCTGTGTCCACATGGGAAATCTGCGTAATATTTAACCTAATAGGTGAATTTAAACTCATACAGCTAAGTTGCCACAGCTGTACTTGGTATAAATGCAGAGAGACCTGATAAGAATGGTCTTTTTGTTTAGATTTGTCAGTTAGGAACATCTTAAAATTAAGTATAACCAACACAAAATACGAGTTCGCTCTTGACACCAGTTTAGTTTGAAACCAGTGCAGCTTTTCAGTGTAGAAACGGTGTTGGTGTTCCTTTCCTCATGCACAGTTTAATTGCTCTCCTTTAAAGAGGAAGTTTAAATCTCCAGCTGAGTGTATGCCAGAGTCCTGACATGCATGACAATTGAACTGTGTCTTTCTGCTGGCTATTTAAAAACACTATGGGCATATAAAAATCACTTAAATTGGATGACTTGGCCTGCTGAAAGTGATGTTAGGTGCGAAGATAAAAATAAGGTAATATGAAGTTGCCTTGTTAGCATAAAACTGAATTTTGCCCTGATACTCTTATTACAGTAATGAGCTAAACAACAACATAAAAATTACCCCGTCCTGAAACAGTAGTTTGTACAGCTTATTAAATCCATATACATCCATGCGGTGAGGTCCTACTTTCCCTTTATTTATACTGAACTTGCTCATTATATTTAATTTTTTTTTTTTTTAATTGCAGGAGCCCTGTTAGAGCTTTAGATGTACCACCTTTTTGGAACACATTTTCTTGGCACAAATTGGTGTGTTTTGTTGGTCTGTCACATCAAGTAATATCCTTGTCAGTGCCAACTAATTGCTATCAATCAACTGCTGAGCATGAAAGGCTGGTCTGAATGTTTATTAAAGCATGTTAAACAGCACAGGACACATGATTTCTTGTAAAATACAAGGCTAGAAGAGTGGTTCTGTAGGAAACAGGCTGACACAGCTATGTTTTGCATTTAGGAACTGCCATGCAGGTGGGTAGATGAAGCAGGCGTGAGTGATTTATGTCAGGATTTAGTGCCTGTCACTGGGGAGTGAGTGTGAAAGTGGTCAGGAAGAAACCGTTCCTCCTTGATTGCTGCAGGGACCATCAGGGACCATCTGCTTGCTTACAAGCTCTGCTGGCATAGTTGTTACTGGTAGGATGATAGTATAGGGCAGCAGAGGAATGCAGGTGATACTTCACATAATACAGCTAAAATAATCCACTAGCATCCTACTTAGATAATTTAGGGGATAATTGACTTGAGTCTGAATTTTTCCTTCTTGTTAATTCATTTGTTTGCAGGTTCTTCATTTTAGTGTATGCCTGCCTCTTTGATTGTCTTGGCATCCAACTTGACATTTAAATTGCGTATAATTTATTAAGATGCCAGTAGTTTGTAGCCGAGTTGTCCAGGGCTGTTGTTTTTTCTGCCTACCTCGCTCACTGGTTCAAACCCAGGGATCTCTTAAAGGCTTGCAAGCGCTAGGAGTAAGGAGGTGCAGCCACTGCAACTACCAGGTATCTTTCCCCCATGGAACTGTGGTGTCTAGTACCTTAGTGTAGATCCAAAGCTCAAAAGGTCATAGCTCGTGTGTGTGTGTGTGTTTATTACCTTCTGTTTAGTTCTCAGGAGTCCCATTTCATGACCATCATCAGTCCTGGCCAGGGCATCAGGCAGGTCAGGGGTGTTATCTCTTTCTTTATGACTCTTGGATGTTGGGTTGTTTTTTTTTAGGAGAGCTAGTCATTCTTTTTCTTACAAGCTCATTTGGAAGTTCTAGAAATAACGTTGGCTATCAATGTTCAAAGCATTTTTAGTCTTTAGGAAAAGCTGTTTACCTTAATTTTAAAACAAGACAAAAACTTTAAAACCCAAAGCAATTGTGCGACTTCACAGCTGCCTAGAATAACAGCCTAAGTGTAGGAGAAATAACGGGGTTGAAAATAGGGGAGAAACAGCTATGCATCGGGTTTGCCTCTCTTTTCTAACAACAGGAATCCCTCCTTTACCTAGTGAAGGACCTGTATACAACTGCTTTCTGATGCCCAGTACATTCATAAACTATTTCAAGGGCCCTCGGGATTTTTTTCCCATTGAAAATATGAACTTAATTCTGGGAAATGTGATTTGATACGACAAGAGGAACAAAGCAAATACACCTAAATTCTGTTGAGAAATGAACAGACTTGGCGAGAAGGAGCAAGAATCACGCTTCTGCCCCCCCCATCCTTTTGTTGCTCTGTCTGTGCTGGATGGTGGCGTAGGTAAGTAATGCATATTTTGTGTCTTGTACTTAAATTGTGATGTTAGCTTTGGAAGATTCTTTCCAGATAAATGTCTTGCTTTCTGACTGGAAGACATGTTTTGTCCTTACCGTGACCTTCGAAAGGTGGAGCATATCTGCTGTTTTTTCACAGGGGATGCCTTGTGGTTTTGGGACTTCTGTTTTGTAACAGGAGTAGTTTAGTTCTGCCCTTCCCAATTTATTTAAAACAAGCAAACAAACAGAATGTAAACAAATGATCATTAAAGCATTTGAACACCACAGCTATGTATTATTCCTTCTTGTTAGAAGGAATAATATCTCTCTTATCATTCCTATGCATTGTAATCAACTTACATTTTAATTTCCTTGTAAACAGCATACGGAAATATTTTCCAAATGGATTCCTCTAGGGCTTTGTTGATAAGAGACAGTAACAAGGCATTTTTCTGCAAAAGTATGGCAAAGCGGCTGTTTTGTATTACAGAATTTGTATGTATCTTTAGAGAAATACCTAAAAGCACTGATTGCTTTACCCGGGTGGACTGTTTGAGAAGTGCATGTTCCCCAGTTGCATATTAGCTTTCATAATTCACTGGTATATTTCTAATCCATCACAGTCACCCTCTGAGAAAACCCCTGAAAAGTTAGTAGAAGGAGACCTGGTCTTTTGCTGAGGTAGCCTAGCTAAATACCTAATGGAAAAGGGCCTAAATATTGAAATAGGTGTTTAAATTTCATATACTACTTTAAAAACAGGCTAATGTTTTGGAGTAGTATTTTTTCCTTAAAAATGAAAAAATACAAGACCCAAGAAGAAACACTTGCTCATCAAGTTGTGACAAAATTAAGGCTATGAACAGACAGAAAAACGAAGTGTGTTTAATTAAGATAAGGATCTCTGTAGGAAAAGCAGGGGGATTATACTGCAGTTCCGGTTTTAATTTTTGCTTTCTCGTCTCATACTTCTAGGGAGACCTCAGTTGTCTTGATTAGGAACATTTGCTTTCTTTTTCAGTAAAGTTTTGCTTTGCAGATGGAATTGAAATAAAAGGTTTTTCTGAGGTGCTCTTTAAAAAGTAGCATTAAGAGAGGAGAGAGGCACATGCTCGGGTATCAGTCCGTACAGCATTACTGTTGTGGTATTTTGGCTTTTTGTTCTAACCCATTTTCTTGAGGAACATGGCTTCTAGTTGGTTGACTTCAGGCCACAGGGCTTGTAATATGGGCTTTTCTGGGGTTTACCACTACCAGATGAAGCTTTGTTTTCGGCGTGCTTGAATTTCATCCTTTTAAAGACACTAATTCAGAAGTATTTAAAATATGCTCCCCCCCAATTAAAATAAGGCCAACTTTAAAGTCTGTCAGATCTCGACTTTCCTCCTTAAGTCTTCCTTTTGTTTGTAGGCTGTCGGCCCAGGCTGCGCTAGACCTTTCCTACCTAGAAGTTCCAAGCTGCCGCTTGGTAGCGTTTCGGTGGAATGAGCTGCTGTCTTTGCTTAGCAGTTCACAGCCAAAGTTCAGCACCTTGGCTGCTATTGAACTGTCCCCTTTTTGTCACAAAACGTGGAAAGTGAGGAAGTGAATATTTGGTTTTGGTTGTCCAAATCAAAACCACCTCAGAAAGGTTCAGTTTCTGGGAAGCCACGAGCACTTTTGTAGGTTTGTAGCTATGTCGTTGTGCTGGGTAACCGGTACGCGTGACGGAGCCCTGCTTTCCTGGAGATGGCTGAGCACCTGCCTGCCGCTGGCAGGTAGTGAATGAATCCCTGGTTTTGCTTTCCTCGCATGCGTGGCTTTTGCTTTACCTATTAAATGGTCTTTATCTCAACCCACGAGTTGTCTCACTTTTACTCTCCTGATGCTCTCCCCCATCCCACCCGGGGGGAGCGAGCGAGCGGCCCTGTGGGGCTGAGTTGCCAGCTGGGGTTAAACCATGACAATCATACAGTGTTCCACAAAGTGTTATTCAGTCATGGCATATATTTTTAGTGATAGTTTATGTGTATTGTGATAGAAATGGGAGGTACTGAAGACAGAATAGATGTTCCCACTCCTGAGAAGTTTAGTACGCAAGCCCAAAGAAAACTAATTGGAAGCAGTAGATAGGTGGAGGAGGAAAACCTAGCTCCCCAATATGCAGTGGGGTGTGTGTCATAAAAACAACCAAAAATCCTCGCCAGTTTCGATTTGCTTGATTATCAGGCTAGGGCAATTTACGAACTGCAAAAAGCAGAAGTGCCATTGTGAACACACTGGCATTGTGTCCCAGGAAGTAATGATATTGCAACATTCAGATCACGTCAAATCTGCCTGTCACTGTTTGAATATGGAACGGATCTGATTCCCAGCTGCACTTCCAGAGGAAATCTGAAAAAGGAAGGGTCACAGGGAGGTGTCCCTGTTGGCTGCGTAACTAGCTACAAGATCATTTGCTTTTTTGGTGTACCCAGTGACAAGTGCCTGGTCTGTATTTGTATACAACTTGAAAGCAGAATGATTTGCATTAGATAGCATAGACGCAAAAATGGACATATGGATTGTTTTGAAGGAAGTGAAGATTGTTTTGTTTCTGCAAGCTGGTGCACCTAAAAATATGTTGTAAAAAAACTTCCAAACCTGCTTTTCCTTCAAACGGTTCTGTGATAGCTTGTTTAAGGGTTAATGTTACAGGCTTGAGTGACTTGAAGTTGTAAGAACCCTTGGAATGTGTAAAGAGGGGAAGGATTCCATAGATAAGGCTGAACTCTGAACTCAGGGCACAATCCAGTTTATACGTTAATCTCCACCAATAAAAGCAGCAGCAGCCGTCTGACTGAGTCAGGACACTACTCCTCCCGTCTAAGGTGTTCAAATAAAGACAGTAGGCTGTTACACCTGAGAGGAGGGCAAGAAGGTGTATTGTGTTATTCTTAGCTTTGAAGCACGTAAAGCAGTAGTGTAAAAAAAAATAGAGGAAGTGTTCTTCTGAGGTTGCATAGTCTACCCAGTCTCATGAAACAGTCCTCTTGCAGGGGAGTTGGGTTTTGTTTGGTTTTTTTAATTAGACCATTGCTCTGACACCACCGCCACTCCCCCCCCGCCCGTTTCTATTCCCGCATGTCTCGGCATTTGCAGCGTTGCAGTTGGATGGACAGTTGTGTTAAAAATTGCAGGAAGAGAACCAGGTACCTTTTTTAAAAAACAAAACATAATGTTCGTGCTTAACGTGACTGGGGAATGCATTTTACTCGATGAGATTACATCAACTTTAAATCTAGGAATTATTTTCCAAAAGTCGCTTGTGAATTTGCGTGGACTACCCACGACAGCCCGTGGGCCTTGATTGTTAAGACAGTAATGACTGGGCAGCTGTTGAAAATGAGATCTCTCTATCTTGATTTTAGGACCTGATTTTAGTTGAACTTCACTCTTGACCCCCAGAAACGAAAGTGTGTAAAATCGTAATTTGTTCTCAAAATTTTAAACCAGTACTACAGGCAGAATAAACTGTTACTTGGTCATTCTACCTGGATGAAAATCTCATAACCTTATTAAAATCAGGAGGTTGCTATGTCATTCTAATTCTCATTTACTCAATATCTTTCCTTTTTACATCATTCCAGCTGATTTTCTGACCTAGGACATAATTTATTTTCTTACGGTCAGAGTATATTGTGATCTTAAGAACTGGGCATGGGCGTGAAGGTCAGAACAATTGGTTTCTATTTCTGTCTGTTGCTGAGTGATGGACTCAAAATCCTTGCCTCTGTTAACCTATCTGCAAAAATGGAGATAATGCTGCTTATAGACTTACATGAAGCACTTAGAGGGTTATCTTTTTTGATAGGCTGCTTGTTAGGGAAGGATAAAATGGCTTGAGTGCTTGTGCCAAAACTAGACTGCACTGAACATTTGGAGAAAATGATTTTAATTTAAATTTTCACTCTTGCTGCTAGTGAAAGCCAGAAGGGAAGAAGTACTTCAAAAAGTAAGTCTCGCTAGCTTTTTTTTTTTTCTTTTAAGGCTCATGGAAAGCAGGAAGTGCAGCAGTTCCCATGAAAGAAGTTCAACCCATGTTTTTAATGAATAAGGTTGGAGGATCACTGACAAGACTGCAAGTTTCAGACCCTACTACTGGTGTTGTAGGACACAGTCGAGTGCGGTGCAAAAAATACTCTATTCCACCATTCCT
This sequence comes from Scopus umbretta, assembly GCA_013400535.1. NCBI lineage: Eukaryota > Metazoa > Chordata > Aves > Pelecaniformes > Scopidae > Scopus > Scopus umbretta. The sequence goes on along the minus strand of VZTL01019379.1, from coordinate 16,557 downwards.
TTTCAAATAGGGACTGCTCAGCGCCCTGCCAATTTGAGCTAAGGCTCCTGCTTAGAAGATTCCTAATGAAAGGATTGGGCTTTGGAGACCAGACCAGAAAAAATACCCTTAGGACTCTAAACTTTACGGTACCTTTAAAGTGTGTAGGGCAGTGATGGCAAAACTTTTTGTCAGACGGAAGAGCTATTGTTAAGAGATCATTATTAGTAGTACCAGCTTCTTTTTACGGCCAGACTGGGTGGCGATGTCAAGAGTTCACTATTCCTGATCTCTACAAATTATGTATTTCAGAGAAGACTTCGATGTCACGGTGGAGTTGATGCTCATAGTTACTGTATTATGGGGATGCGGGTAAAATCTGTTTTACCAGTGGCTATGTTGCCCAGTGGCTGCTTTGCCCCGAAGAGCTCCTGCAGACACTTGAGGGTTAGAAGAGGGTAGCAGTTGAGGTAAGGGAGTGTCTGCTCCGTTGTGTAGAAACCTGTCCCTTATCACCTGTCACCACTTCTTTGAAAGGTTGCTCAAGGTTTAAAGTTCTGGGTTTGAGTAATCAGCCCAGCATAAGGCCTTACAAAGGGAAACAATGGCTGAATACAGTGCTATAAATGCTGTCACTAAGGAAGTGGCTCAGTTTGTCTGAATTTACAACCTTCCTGAGACAATCCAAAATGCACTGCTTAGATTCTGCCTTTAAAAGAAAAGTGTCCTCTTGGCTATGTTTTTCAGCCTAGTTTCTGCCCCCTCCCTCCATATATTTTTTTTTAAGCCACCATTTTCTTCCTATGCTTGTTCTCTGGAGGTTTTTTTGTCATTATATCATGTTT
>VZTL01019379.1:0-15368 GCA_013400535.1 Scopus umbretta | reverse complement strand
CTGTTGTTTTTGTTTGGGGTTTTTTTTGTTGGTTGGTTTTTTTTTTTTTTTTCCACTGGTAATACTCTCACAGTGGTCAATGGCGGGTTTCTTAGAGACCTTAACATTTTGTCCCTGAGTGGTTTTACAGGGTGGCCTGCTGGTGATACTGCTGAATCTACCTATTTGTCTCTGTAAATAACTGCAGTGCTGGGATGTAGCTCTGCTGGGTAATAAGGTCCTGACCCAAGGGCCTGATGCTAGCCTTCTTCCAAGGCCTTCCAGTCAGTGATGGCATCAACAGCAAGGTATTCTTGTCACAACATACAAGCTCTGTCATAATCCAAAGGCTGTGCATTTAGTATTGTCCCTTTTTCTGCTTCGTTCCCATCTTCCATTATACTGCCAGTAATGGAGAGGGAGCAGTAGAAGATGGAAGTCCCAGGGGTAGATGGTGGTGGATGGAGGAGTCAAGAGGGCTTGAAAATGGCAAAGGTCACAGGTTAAGACCCTTTACTGGGAAGAACAGAAGCAGTCTGAACTTGTTAGTGAAATGACTGGGATTTTTAGTGTTGGGTAGAGAAAGTGAGGAGACTGGGAAGGAATAGCAGCCCAAGCTTTCTGCGAAGTCTCATGCAGCCTAATTGTGAATATTGCTGCTAATCCAATGAACTGGATACCTTCTCTTACCTCGATTTTTTCCAACCCAGAAATTAACTTTTTTCCAGATAAACTGTTCAGTCTGTTTAGGAGAATAAGATTCAATCCTGCTGTTTCCTGGACACCAAAGAAGAAACCATATCTGCTAATTAAATTACTAAAATCCAAATAGCCATGAAACTTCCAAACAGGATTGCTTACTCTGGGGAAAAATAGTACATTTCCAGTTTGAGGACAAATGTCTCTTTAATGGACAGTGGAAGATTCTGCTCTTTTGCTGGTACATCAGATCTTCATTACCAGCCAAACTAAGTATCTTAAACATAGGTTCATGCATGAAGGCAGTGTAAAACAATGAAATTACCCCGACTTCAACTTCCTGAAAAGCTGTTAAGTTTGTCTTTCCTTTTTCTGCTATGCATATATTCTACTTTCTGTGCCCTCGCAGCTCAAACAGAGAGAAGCCTTGAGAGACAAATCCTGTGTTCTTTCAAGGTTGTTTAATGATGTATCTTAAACAACAACGATGATGATAATAATAAAAAAAAAAAACCCCAGCCAGAAGTGAATAGTACAAGAACAGCTCACTCCCATATGTTATAGAATTAGCGAGATTACACATCCCAGCAGTGTAATTGCCACCCACAGCTGTACCTCCACACCCCCACGCTCCCTTCCCCCTCCTTCCAGCATCCCCACCCGGAAAGTAAGAAAGAAACGTCTTTGTGGCAATGTGGAGTTCCTTGTTCTTAACTCTTCGAGGTGAATCTGTAAAAGCACACTGAGTTCATGCCCCAGCCACTTCCCAAGAGTCTGGTATTATAAGAATCTGATTTCTTTTCTGTTTTGCTGACGAGACAGATTGAAAGTGTATTTTACAGGCACACCCTTTCAGGTTTCTCTATCTCCTAGCTTGCATTAATTTTTAATCACTTCCTCCAGTTGACATGCAACAACGCCTCTAAGGACTGGCTGCATTTATTCTCAGGCAAGCACTACTCAGCCTTTATCAAAAAATCTAAGGTGACGTGACCTTAAAAACTTCAGAAAAAGAATTCTAATTTCAGATACGCTGGTATGCATTGGCTTCAGGGGAGCAATACGAGCCTCGCTGAGGTCAGAATCTGTCCACAAAAAAAAGCCCCTTGCACTGTAGAGCAAGTTCAGGCTTCTGGATTTTCTGGACTATCATGTGTGTCTGTTAGCAAAGGATTCGTTGTGCAGTTATGGAATTATGGAATTGCTGCCCAGTTTTCAGGCAAGAGAGAAGCTCCTGCTGGTCCGTTAACCCTGTTGTTTTGAAGTTTTAAACTCATCATATTTCAGCGAGCAAAGTGAATACTTAGGAGGATGCGAATGTCTGTATATGGATACATATTCAAAAGGTCTATATATGAAATACTCCGTAGATGATAAAAGATGCCATTTCATTTCCCAGGGGATGTGCCAAATTGATTCCAATTAGAACATGTAACAGGAAAACCAACATGGGGGAAGGGGGATTTATAGGATATTGAGTGTGAGTAACCTTTCCGCGCGAAGTATATGTCCGTGGTGTTTTGAAAAGGAACTGGTGCTGTGATTAGGGGATCCAAACACTCTTTTTTAATGTTCTAATCCCAGGCACTATGGTGGCAGTTTCTAGTGCCAGAACCTTGCTATTTGTCTAACAGCCTTTGCTGCTAGTTTGTAGGCTGCGAATTCTTGTCAGAAACCTGAAAGAAGCTCAAGATAATGTGTAGGGTGGAGCACGTGGACGTGTGCACTTGCATGCGCAGAAATACAGAAAGCAGGAAGCTTCTTCCATGCAAATGCTTCTTCAAACCACTGGTAGGGGGTTGCCTGTCCTGGAGGCACAAGAGGAAGTCATGCAGCGCTGGTGAATGGATTTGCCTTGGACATAGTCCCAGCCAGGGAAATTGTGTGACAATTTTAGGGCAAAGGTTCCCCTTGGGTGACATTCGACAGTATTTCAAATACACTGTGCGCGTTACTGAGCCTGTGTGTGTTGCTGCTCTGCATTGAGACAAATAAGGCTTCAGAGAATTAATGATCTGTTTGCTGGGGATGACCCTGCTTGTCTCTGAATGACAAAGGAGTGGCTTATGTCTGCAGACGGGGTAAGTGAATGCTGTCAGCACAGAGCTGTGCTGTCAGATGCACAGTCAGGTTTGCAGACTTCTGAGCGGGCTTGCCGTCAAGGATTGCCTTTACTTAAACGTGTCTACAGGTACGCACACACAGAGCACTATTTGTGTCGACTGCATGTAGCACAAATGCCTATTAAAGGACATGCGACACGCATCTTGCATGCCGGTATGTCGTGCCGGAAAACCACATATGGATTTACCAGGGCATCAAGGGAAACAGCCTCTCTTTCCCGGGCCTCCCTGCTGCGGCTTCGAGAATGCCTGCGAAATGCGTCAGTCCTGGCGCGGCGACGGCGAGCCGCGCAGACGGGGCGTGCGCTCGCAGGACGGAACAGCCGCAGTCTGGGCTCCCAGCCTCCTGGCTAGACTGGAGAAACTTATAATTGAGTTCCTGAGCCTCCCCTCCCTGCAGCTCGGCTGAAAAACACCCTGGCTCCCAGCCATGCCCTTTCACAGTGACCTTGCCTGCAAATAGCGCGCAGGAATTTTTACAGGCACTGTGCACTTGGAAAAAGGGCTGGGGGGCTGTCAGTAGGGAGCTGGGAAGGCGGCGTGCTCGTCCCTTTGGTTTAAAAACCAAATCTTGCCGGCTTCCCCTGTCAACCTCACCCCACACATGAAAACCACGGAGCCCATGAATTGCAAATTCTGTCTCATTGCACTCGCTCTTTTTTATAATGCTATAGGTTAATTTTTCTCTTCTGACGGTATGACAAATTAAAGATTGATGTAACTGATTGGCTTAAAGGAAATTGTTAAACGTAGTGTCAGGATGATACACTATTTGCTTAGGTTCCTTGCACGTACAATTATTCTTTGGCATATATGTAAAAAATATGTACATAAAACATAGGGAGAGTGTCTATATACGGATGTATAAAAATGTTCATGCATCCAGTTATGCATGGACATAATATAAAATGATACTTGTAATGGCTGTCTACTTTGTATATATACATAAAAAGCAGCAGCAGCCACTGGCTAAAAATAACCCCAAATTCTTCTCTCAGATGACATCAATTAAGGTTAGAACATTCTCTGTAGAAAGTTGGGCTGTTAAATTCTGTTTAAGAATTACTGGTTCTTCTGCGACACTGTGTTGCAGACTATAGAAATCACTGGGCTAGGGACACAGGAGCCACGTGTAATTTTGCCTCTGAGCAGCTGTGTGATGCTGAGGAAGGCGCCTTGACTCCTCCACCTTCAATCAGCAATAGTAAGTCAAATTGCTGGGAGGGATGAGCATGACCAGGGTCATAGGCATCCCCTGAACCCTTGCTGGGGCCTCTGGAAGTGCTACTGTAGCAGTATTACCGCTCAAGCATTTTCACCTAGAGCTTGGAAAGTAATACGGAAATATTCTTGCTGCACCGGCTTTTGGTGTCGTAGGAGATATTCTTGCTGTAGCTGCATTGTGCAGTCTCTTGGATTTGAAGGTGTTCAGCACTTTGCAGGATCATGCTTTTCACACGTTGGCACCTTGCTCTCAATCAATGTGTCAGTTGTATCACGCTCTCCAGACATTTATTAGAACTTCATGATACAAAAGGGAACGTTCGTTATCTAGAAGTGGCTTTAATTAAAACTTGGTTTTCTTGTCTGCTCTCCTGTGTTTATGTCTGTGGCAGCCCACTCCCTGTAGTCAGCAAGCTTCTTTCCACTGCTCTCAAAAGTTCGGCTGTTGCAATCAAAGGTAATTTTGTTTGTGCAAGATACTCATCTCCAAAGGAAGGGCCAAGAATAGGGGTGAAAGAGAGGACAGTAGGCAGATGACTAAAGTGTTTCTATTAGGCCTGATAACCCCAATAATTCTTTAATGGCTTCCTAATAAAGTGTAACATCATTATGTCTGAGAGGTTTTTTGGACCACTTTTCTTCTCGTGCACTAAAGGGTATGAAAAAGCAGCAGTGAAAATCAGAAGACCTCTATGGGTGTGTCTACGCTGTGTTGATACGATGCTACAACAGCGTCCGAGTTCTTTTTACCTTCTATACAGAAAGGGAGTAATGGACTAAATGTTGTTACATGTAAACTCATCTGCAAGATTCACCAATACATGTTACGGTCCTGGCACCTCTTACGTCAGCAACCCAGAGTCTCCCCGGGGGGTTTGATACCTGAGGGATCAAAAAAAAAGAAGGGATTCTTCTGTCGCAAGATTGAATTTGCTTAGTGTGACTTTCTCTGAGCCATATGGTGCAGCAGCACCTGTTTTGTGAGTATGATCTCAGTGCAGAGAGAGCAGATCCTCGAGAATAGAGGAAATCTCATCTCTCCTTCCCACAATTCCACCTGGCTGCCACCTGCTCCCGCATTTAATTGGCCCCGGTCCCTTGGCTCCCCGCACCGACCGCAGGGTGAGCAGGAGGAAGCAGAGACAGACAGTGAGTATGCAAAGTGTTGTGGGGAAACAAAAGGGGCTTCGAAAGAGCAGCTCAGCTAGAAGCCAGGCTGGTTCCTCTCAGACTTGTCAGTCGTCGAGGGGCGGTGGCTGGCCAAAGTACATAGCCTGTCACTTCGTGTGGAGACACAGGGCAGCTTCTTGTCCACCTGGGCCCAGTAATCTCGGTCACTGCGCGTAAAATGCGTGGCAATTCACGCTTGAGGAAAGATCCATTGCCGTTTGATGCTGGACTAGCGGCTCCGAAGTTTCCATCCTTCTAGTTTTGTAGCACAAAATAAGGGTGATAACAGCTGGAAGTATCCAAGTGAAGTTGGCAGTGATAATCACAGACCAGGGATAAACATCCTGACAAAACTGAAGTGTTTATTTGCATGTGGATGTCACTGCTTGGTAAATTCCAACACATCTGGTTATCACCACTGAGATTTGCCAATAAAGGAGGGTGTTTTCCCTCGTTTTTCCCAGAACAAAATGAGCATGACTGCTCGTGTAAAGAAGGTTTGAGAAGCTGATACTTAACGGATTTCATTCCTCCTTGTCTGTGTTCACCCCCACCTCTACTGAGTTCAATCACCTTTTTTCACTTAGTATGACCACAAATATTTAACCACAGTTTCTTAACTTAATCTAACCACACTGGTAGCTGTGGTAAAGACTAGCAACTTTGGAAGGAAAAAGCTGTAGTAATACAACGAACCTGCGTGGATCTGTTTCGTGAGCTGAGCACTTGTTTGAAACACTTCTACCACGCTCACGTTGGGGTAAAGTTATGAACAGGGCCCTTGTGCTTCATTACTCAAAAGTGACTTTATAGATTGTGGAGTGTCAGACTCTGAAGCGAGTTCAAAAATTGCATTATTAGTCATAACTGTAAAGCCTTGTGTATCGCACAGATCAGTATTTTATAATGGCAAGTCACTGTTATCCCTGTTTCTCCTCTGGGAAAACTGAGGCAGAGAGGGGAACATCTCAAGGTTGTTCACTGAATTGACATAAAGGGAAAACTCCCTCACTCCTAGTGGAGTGTGTGTAGAACAATCTGTTCCAGCTGTTTTGTCCTTACAGATCTTTTCTGTCTTACACACATACACTAGGCAGCAAGCTGGAATTAAAGGCTCAGAACACTCGAAATAAGGACTTCTTATGCAGATGGGCCCTGAGTTACGAGCATAGGTGGTATGGCTCGGATTAATTCTTGGTAAAGTCAAGATCCGCATCAGTATTGTGCTGTGAAGTGAGCAAGCTTTCCAGTTGAGCGAGGCCTGCAATTCCTTACTGCCCCACAGCAGCTTTCTGAAGCATTCTCCATCCACTTCTGCCTCTGAAAACACGCAGGTCGAAACTATTGTAAGTTCTTGAAGACCAGAATTTCACTGACACCTGTTAGGAGATGCTTCTCAGCTCAGCGGAGCCTTCTTCCATTGTAATGTTTTTCCTTTGCTGTGCAATGGAGCTCTGGATTTCATTTCAGCACCTGGTTGGTGGTTAGTGGATGGACACCTTCTCCCTCTCAACGTGCAGGAAAAGGGAGGAGAAGGACATCCGGAGGAAAAAAAGTTGCTTACATGGTCTTGGCACGACTGAGGCTGTCCACAAAGAGTTTGCTTGATAATACTGCGTGCTGAGGCCACAAGAGGCAGCCAGGCAGTGTGGTGCAGCTCTTGCTGATTTGCAGTGTTAATTTAAGCTTCTTTCTATATTACTGCATTTTCACTTCCTTTTCTAGAAAAGTAGCAAACTGTAGATAAATGCTGTTCTTATTGCCTGTATGTCGCATATACATGCTTTTAGAAACAGAACCGTGCTGCAGCAGTGGGGAGAATCTGTGGAAGGGGGAGATAAGAAAACCAACTCAGTTTAATGAGAATGAATTGCTTTTGCTTTGGTTCGAGAACATTCCTCTCCTGTGCAGAAGGCTCTAATGGTTACTTTGATATATAGAGCAATATATGAAATTGTCTTTTACCTTATACCCTGGGAGGCTTCTTTGAATTTTCTTTAATGCATGCCTACATAAGATCTCAGAAAAATGCAGGAAGCAGGCCTTATACTGAGTTTTTCTATAGTTTGTACTACTTACATGAAGGCATAGGTGCACTGTTCTTCAGGTACAGTGCCCAGATGCCAGTGTTTGGGACACTGTTGGATCAGTGGAGGAAGGAAGAGGCCAAGATGACCCTTGTTTAGCTCTCTGTCAGTAATCTAGCTTGTAGCTTTTGCCTTTCATCTTTCAGTTCTGAATTTATTTTAAAACGTTGTAAGTATCCAGAAGATGGTGGATGCGAGGGCTCGGATGTCTGCATATGTGGCGAAGTGGACATCCACAAGCAGTACCTGTAGTAGCTATTCCAAGGTAAGCTGTCTTTCTCGGTCTGTTAGAACTTCAGAGCAGCCTCAGGGCTGCTCTGTCCTACTGTTTCTGGGTATAGACATATCCTGGAAGTGTGTGAACAGAAACAGTGCGTTGTTACACCTGTGGTTGGGCTGAAGCAGAACTTACGCTATTACAGAAACTGTTTGTATCAAATCTGTTCTTACAGGGCCTTTTTGTTTACTTTGAGGCACCTTTATGCTGCTGTAAAGAGGCTTTAATGCAATTTGGAACGCACTGCACAGTCCGTCACCAGCTTCCAAGCACACAAATGGGGAAAATTAACAGCTGTTCTCAAGTGTAGCTGATTTCCTGAGGACCACTCTAATGGAACACAGAGATGATAGTGAAATGCAGTAGCAGAATAGAACGGCAGGAGCTGACCCTCTACATCATCTTGAAGTCAAACAGTATTAAACAGTTCCTGATGCCGCCTGCCAAGTGCATATTATCATTGGGTCTCCAAGCAGTGCAGCCATTTACAGATAAGAAAAGGTTAGTGCCCTCAGAGGAGTGGGATGGTGTTTACAGAGGTGTTGGTACCAATTCAGCAAGTCAATACAGTATCTGTTTCTTTCCTTTTTTTTCACGTTTAAGGGACAGTCCGGCTCCAGGTAGAACATCTCTTATTGTGAACAGAGGCAAGCAGCCAGGCAGTATGTCTTGAATGTTGCCGGTGGCCCGTACAGGGTGTGTTTTGCTGGTATCTAGATACAGTTTTCAACGTGGTGCATGTGAGTGTAGTGAAGAGTCTTGCAGTTGCTCCAGTGGAAGCTGGGACTAAGGATATGTAAATTTAATTCCTTTGCCACATAAATCCTCTGTAAGCATGATCCAAATCGTCTTAATCCAGAGCTGTAAAAAGGCGCCTTTCTTTTCCTTCTCTTGGGACTGTAAACTCTTTGGGGTAGGAATTACTTGTATATGCATGTGTTTGTAGCGCTGTGCCCTTGTTTGAGATACGTAAAAACTTCTGCAGCTTTCATACCGGAAGAATGGGATCAATTGAAAGTTTTTAGAGAGAGCAAGGTCTTGTCAATGAACTGGGAATTCTTCCCCTCTGCCAAGGAGGAAGCAAGGGTATAGATAGCCTAGTACTGTTATTTGATTGCAGAACAAAGAGGGACGTAATTAGGCCACACCCTTTCTATGTTCCCTTCCCCTGCATGGATGTGAATTTTGGACTGAGATGTAAAGAATCTTAAAGGCAGGGGGGTACCTGTTACCCAGAAAAAAACAGACTAAATGGTACGGAGTCCGTTCACGCTCATGTGCACCAACCTAATCTGGTTTTGCTGCCAGCTGAAACAAGAAGTTACGTATGATTCTGCTTTTCTCCTTTCCATATTTCTTTTTTCCATTAGCTTTAGAGTCAGTTAATGTTTATACAGACTGAGTCACCCATCCCTACCCAGCCACCAAAGAATGCATTTAATTCACAGCTCAAGAAGCGAACTGAATGTTTAAATTGACTCAACCTTTGTGGAGGCTTTGATCGGTTCTGGACAAGAGTGACTAAGTGAAACCAGGGGAAGTCAGCTTGCAATACCCCATCTTACAGCTTTTGCTGTAGGATCATTTTCACAGAGAACACTGCGTGTTACAAGCAGTTTGGGAGTGGCATCGTGAATTCTGGAGCTGGGACAATGGCTGCTTTCTGCAGTGCACAACAGTGCAAAATGACTGGGCAGCAGCCAGTGTCACAAAACATTTGGGGGTTCTTCAGACTGGTTTTAGAAGCGCCAGCCACTTTGAGTGCTTGGATTTGGATACCTGAGAGGGATTTAATTTTCCCAAAGTGCTGAATACACGCATTCTGAAAAACGGGTCGCTGGAAGCTTGTCATATGAAAAGCCTTGGTTGTTGTCTTTTTCAAAACGTGTGCTCTTTGGTCAGTTTTTCAAACATCAAACTAATGATGTTAAAAAAGTCAATCAAATATGGTCAAAGACCATAGCATTAAAACAAGCCTTTTTCTCTGTTCCTGTCCGTCTCCCCCCACCCCGGAATTATTTGTTACGCTTTTGGAGCACTGAAGGATTTTAATGCAGCTGGATTTAAGGTGTAAATAACTGAGCTCTGTGTGACTGGTTATGGGGAGTATCCTTGATCTCTTCTCTAGGGACTCTGCAGTATCTGGGAAGTAGCCTTTCCAGGATGTAGTGCCATGCTCATGTCTCTGGCGCCTGTTCCGTACTGAACCAAGTGCTCCATCCACTTGGTTTCAGAGCCTTGGAGAAAGGGGGTAAATTGTCTCTTTTGCGTCGTGCGATTCCTGTTGTACGTTTTCTGGTGAGTAGCCAGAAATCCCTGCACACTGCCTCTCTTTTCTCCCTCTTATGCACAGTGTCTCTCTAGCTTTTCCCTTGCCTTTTGTGCCAAGAATGTGGTGGGGGAAGGGGGAACCGCACAGGAAATGCCTCTTCTCTTCTCTAACGACATTTCCAGCTGCATTTGGATGGGAGAATTCGAGGAGGGGGAAAGCATCAAATCGGTGGAAAGTTGTTCAGCTGCCAAGTCAAACTGGTACATTTTAGCTCTGGAGACAGTAGAGCCTTTTCTCCTGAATTTTGGCCCATTTTTAAAGTTCCGTTTTTGGAAAAGCAAGGGGAAAAGAAGTTAGTGACATCAGTGCTCCTGGTTTTTATTTATATGCGTCTTTTTTTCAGCAAAAGTGAAGCTAAATTGTGGCTTTACTTTCAAAGGTTGCAAGTGCAATCGGTTTAGGAAAGCATAAGAAGGGCGATGCCTTTTTCTTTCACAGCAAGGAGCGTCTGCCTGCCTGCCTATCCATCCTTTGTTTATCTATCCATCCACCCACGTGCAGTGCCAGAACCTCCTGCTCGCTGCCTTCCATCCTTCTACTGGGTGGTATTATTTAGTAACTTGCCTGTCACACCTGGGGCATGCGTTACAGCAGTGCAGGATCAGCCCCTTTTCAAGGAACTGTGGATTCATCGGTGGTACAAAGATAGCCTTACAATTTATGAGTTGCCAAGGAAGCAGAGGGGTTAGTTGCAAAGTAAAGAAATGGGAGAGATGTAGGCAGGACAGGAGATGAAAGGTGTTCTAAGCAGATAGCACGATTTCTTCATCTCGGTCCAACAAGGAGGAGTTCTCCCCAAATTGTCTAAGTGTTGCAGGAAGAGATGGGCTTTGCCTGTGGCTTGCTAAATTTGGAGTTTATCTCTCTTGTTGGTTCAGTGCCCAGCACCCTGAGATCTTTTGTTCAGTTCATGTTCAAACAGTATTATTTTTGTGGCTTGTGAGAGTAAAATTTGTGGTGGACTTAATTGAAATGGCGAGCAAGCAGTAGAATCTTTCTGATGGTGAGCGTTACAGTCTTAACAGTTCGAGTGCTGTGTATTTTGCAATTGTTTGCCATATAAATGGTGTTCCTTTGAGTAAGGTGCAGTGAGACATCAGTCTGCNAAAATAACACGCAAATAAATATGTAAAAGAGATCTTTGCTCTAAAAAAAAAAAAAAAAATTAAAAGGAGGAGGAAAGAAAGGGGGGAAGCTCGTTATTAGCAGCCTGGTTGTCTGCATTTAGAAAACCTATTAAAAATGCATCATGCTGAGGAGACAGTCTGCACAGTGTGTAAAAAAAGATGGGTTGCAATAATTCTGTCTGGGTGTTTTGAACCACAGCCTCAGACAAAATAGATAGGATGGGGAAGGAGGGTTGGGAATAAAATTCTGAGAGAAGTTGTTTATTGCTAGTGCAGTTGCATTCTGGACTCACAACAAATGCGTAACTGTGCGAGAGTCACAGAGGAACTGCAGCAGGCAAGAGGAAAATGGGAGCAGGTGCAGGAGGCGATCTCCCTTGTGATTCTGAGATGATATACTGGTGAAGGTACAGAATGGGAGCTGGAGTTCAGCTCAGCTGGATTGATCCCAGTCTCTCTTGAGCCTAGGGTACATCAAAGATGACTTTCTGGAAGTCACATGGCAGTACGTTGATGGGAATCTCCAAGATGACTTAACCTTAACAAATGCAAGAGAAGAAGAATCAAACAACTCTTGTGTTTCAGTTGAAAGGAGCACACAGAGGTAGCAGAATGTCCCGAGGAAGTGCAGTGGCGGAACGGAGAGTCCAGTCTTTTAATTCTCTGCGTTTGAGTGAGTCTGCATCTCTCTGCTTTACACAGTGGATCATGATTAATGCCCTGGCACAAAGCTTCAGGTCACCACCAGCAGGGAAGTTGAATCAGTCACCTGCATAAGCATCTTCTCCATGCATGTGAGCGTTCTAACTGCCCTCAGAAACACGCGTCATGTTTTCACGGTGTGCTGCAGGCCTGGCTAAGTTACAGGCATGGTATGCAGCATCTCACAGAATCCAGCTGTTAGTCCCAGGGCTTCCCCTCCCCAGTCTGCAGTTGCTGCATTTACCACATAACTGTATTCTTTCTCTGACAGCATGGAAGAGCAGATGGGGTCTAGTACAATGCCAGCTTCTCTGGTGGTGCTCTACAGCCTTCTGTCTCTCTATCCTTAAAGAGAGGAGAGGGGAGGGAGTGCTGGAACTTCTTTTCCAGGGTTGAATCACCATTTGCCCTGAGGGACCCTACAAAAGCAGGAGTTCACCAAACTTGTCCCGCACATGCTGTTTTCACAGCCTACAGGATAAGTTGTTGGCTGTGAGCAGTCCTTGCCTTTTTTCTTCTCCTCTCCAAAAAGCTGGATTCCTTTAGCTGTCTACTCGCAAGCCTTCTGCGGCCTGTTGTCCCTTACTGCTTTCTGAGTGCACAAGGGAGGCCGTGAGTGCACAAGGGAGGCTAGTGTTTCCTGCAGATTGGGAGGAAAAGAGCAGCAAGGGAGCTTTGAGCCTGCCTCTTTTGATAGCAGGAATTGTTTCACTTGCCATTTCCATACTCTGTAGCTATGCTGTTTTTCTTACCTCACATTGCAGAAGAATAACGGTAGTACTGCGAGGCTGCGAGTTCACTTGCTCTGACCTCTTGGAAATCTTTTACTTCAAAGGTTTGAGGCTTCTTGTGTTGAAAGGCAAACAAAAAATACTACAGAAGCCCCTAAACTGTGATAAATCATTTCTTCCATTTATTACTTCTTCGTTGTTCTCCTCTCTTGCGTCAGTTTGTTGTATGAAGATTTTTTGAGTGAAATGCTGTACAGTAATGGAGCAAAGTGGAATCCAGCAAGGTATTTTCTCACAGTCTCTCCACTCAGAACTTCATTTTAACATTGGAAACAGTTGTTTGCTCTTGTAAGCATGAATCCTTGTTGCTTAGATAAAGGAGAACTGTCTAATAGCTACACATGGTTTTTGAAAACATAGCTGAGCTGTTCTTACTCTGTACGGTGGGTTAGGTCGCAGAATAGAATTTTAGAAGACTTGGGTTTTGTTCTTAGTTGTACTGGCTTTTTTGCAGCAAATTGCTGTGTCCTCTCATGTCTGTTTCTCCAACTGCAGAAAGTCAGTTAAAAACATCTGGTTTATTTGTATGCATTTTGATGTCTGCAACGTCATATATGAATGACATTTGCTGCAATATTGTAAACTGTCATGACAAACTGCTGCTTATTCAGTGCGATTCTGTGCACATCATTTTTTCTGTCGTGTTTGAATTTGTCCTTAATTATCTGTGATAGGTACTGTTTTGTAATATTGCCATGCTTATTTTATATGTGCACGAGAACATGAGGTTCAAGGATCTGTTGTTACGCATCGGGGTGGAAAAAGAACTCCAGGGTCCTGATTCACAGTATTGTGTACTAGTCTGAAGACAGTGGACCATTTCATGTGTCCTTCTGGGCATCCTTGGTTTCTGCTCATAAAATTTTGTGTTTAAGGTGTGAAGTCTTCTGTGTCCCCCCCTTCTATTATTATTTGTTAGCTGCAACCAGTGACTTACTGTAAGCTGTATTAGAAGGATGTGACCCAAATAAAGCAACAATTTAAGGTCAGTTGGTGATTTACAGTGTCCTTTTTGATACTTGGCTTAAAGAGATTTGTGAAAGGCTGGGGCAGCATGTGTCATGCTGTGTACAGGCTCTGGCAGTGGTGCTTCAGAAATGCTTCAAAGGCAATGGAGTGCTGATGTCTAGTGGGATATGCTGGGAAATTCACCGTGGGCCAGTGAGCACTGAAGAGCTAAAATGGAGCAGCAGATAGCTGAAAAGACTTAGTTTTACTTTGTTTTCTGTTTTCTTCCATACTGTCTCAATTTTGGAGGGAGATGTTATTTTTATTGGCACATGGAGATTGATGAAGCTAGATGAAGAATAGCAAAAGTATATGATTATGTGAAAGGTGAGGAAACAATTCTTTTAATTGAAAAATTGTTCTTAATCTCAAGATTACTTGAGGCAGTAAAAATTCCAAAATAAGATACTGTGCTTGTGTCAGTGAAGTACCATACACATTAAAACCTTTGACCTCTCTCATTAAGTTTGCCTCCATACTCTAAGGGAAAGTGAGAAAGGAAAAAATATTTACTATAAGAGATAAATATTTACCGTGTTTGGGTTGGCCCACAGTGCGGTTGGAGCCCAGACAGAACCTTCAGAGCTGTGTAAGCATCTTCCAGAGCAAGGGCAGTGCCAGTCAGCAGCAAGCCTCTTTCATCGCCTGTTAGTACAAAAAAACTCCAAAGAAACGTGCCGTTTGCAAGAGCAAGCATGTCAAGACTGTTACGTGAACATAACTAGATGAACATTAAGTTTCTTACACAGTAGAGGGAGTCAGCCTGTTCTAGGGAAATTTCCAGGGCTTCTCCAGGCTGTTTCATTCGGGCAGCCCTGCCCTGTCAGAGAGGAAGAACAAATTAAAGTAACCGTACCAGCTCACCACGACCGCACAAAACAGCGTTCTGGAGCCGCTGGTATTGATAATCCCTTTCCAGAAACACGGGCTTTTTTGCTGCAGATGGGAAGACAGAGAAGTCCAGAGGACTGAAGACATGGCTCGTGGATGGATGGAGCTCTGTAGATACTTCCCCGAGGCAGTGGTGATTCTGGTTTGGTCGCGTTAGCACTCATATCCAGGAAGGATAATGCCTGTGAATCAGTGGCTACTCAGAAGGGTTATTGTGTGGAATAGAGTTTGGGAGAAGGAATGTTACTTCCTTTAGACCAGCTTTGCACTGGAAATCTATGCTGGTCTACCATGGCCACTAGCTTTACTTCTCTTAGGAAACCAGCATAACCTTTTGGAGAGTTGTCTTTGTATTTATCCCATGTCACAGATGTCTCTTTAATAGGGAACAGAATGTATTTAGGTCCATTTTTTGTGCAAATACTATTTGCAAAGAAATGTGAACAAGCTGTTTGCTTTTTACGCAAGGGTCTTGGGATTATGCAGTCCGGTTAGTGATCTAGAAGACCCTCTGAGCCTGGTACAGTCTGCGTGTGGATACCTGATCCTTTTTTAAGTGTTGATTCTCCTGCTAACTGCTGGAGAAGGGATAAAGAAAAAAAAGGAGGCTGATAAAAAGCAAGACATTAGCAAAACTTTTGTTGCTGTAAAATTCTGTCTATGGTGTGGAGTAGAGGGCACAACATTCTGTTGCTTTCCTGGATAGGCCTCACAGTACTAGATAGATGGGACTGTTGCCTTTATCCTGAGTAGTTTAGAACAATACCTTGAAGGATCAGATGTGCTTGGCAGCCTGTGGGTATCCTGGACATTTCTTTCCATGTCTCTGTGTTTCTCTTGAGTCTGCCTTGGGCCAGGCTGTGTTTGTGGAGCTGGAGGCTGGCTCAAACTTGCTGTTATGTCGGTTTCTATGGAGGAAAAAAAAAACATACGGGTTGCCAGACCTGGAAGAGTATTA
>VZTL01019369.1:0-33377 GCA_013400535.1 Scopus umbretta | reverse complement strand
GAACTTAATTGTTTCTGTTCTGAGTTAGACCAAATCCTTCAATTTTGCAGAATTTATTTCTGCTTTCTTTTCATTTTTTAAAGAGACCAGCCTCAGCATTTGCCAGGATGACTAACCGAGTATGAATCAGTCTGGCATAGTCTTTCCAGATATGCATAAAGGTTCAATGCCTTTGCTGCTGTTTTTAGTTTCAGCGAAGGACAGGAGCACAATTAGCAGGCCTGGCCAGTTTGCCCGTGTAACATTCAGACTGCACTGTCGATCATGGAGTATCAGTTTCACTGTGTTGCTGCTTAGCACAGTCATGATCTGCAACAGAGGCATGCTCTGAAGTTATTTTCAGGGAAGTAAAATTTGGAGAGACTGGGGGAGGGGAAAAGTGAGGAAATGTTAATACTCTACTCGCTGTACAAGTAGAAGACTAAAGAATACAAGCCTTCTCAGTAGAGGAATAGATTTTTAAATATTAATCACATACTTATTTGTTATAGGGCCTATATGAAAGTTGAATCACTCTGGGAGGAGTTACAGGGGAACGTAACTGTGCCTAGCTTTTTGCTATGGTTTGGCTAGTAAAGGACTTGGCTCTTGTTGTGGCTAGGAAGAATTTTGTTTCCCTTTCACACATAAGCAATGCAGAATCCTGGCTGCAGTCATACTAACAGATCTGTTTTAGGAACACAATTCTGTTTATAAATTGTTGGTGTGCTTTTTGCTTCCTGTTCTGAAATACCTTCAATATCTGCATGTATATTGCTTTTTCATGTAAGCATCATGGAACCAAACATGCACGTACATTGTAATGCTTGGTTATAGAATTCTGTCTTAGAACAGTGTATGTGTTTGGATGTATAATACTTCACAAACCCACAGTGATAGACACAGCAGATGTAGTATGTTCTGGAATAATTAATTAGCACCTATTCATAAAAACAATTGGAAAAGCTGAATATTAGATGCTGTTCAGTCACTAGTTATATAAAGTACTGCTAGAACACTAACAGGTGTACCTCATGTATGAATAGCTCTGCTAGCTTTTGTCCATTCGGTATTAGATTACAGTTAGGGTAACTTATAGATGATTTAAATAATGTTTGAGGCTATATATGCACATATTATTAAAAATGTAGAGCACAAACAAGTGTATGGTATCCAAATCTGATACCTTAATAAGTAGTATTGAGGTATTTATATCCATTATTATATAAAGGTCTCATTTTATTGAGGACTTCGTGAACTTATTTTAGCAGGTACTTTTGGATCTACTCTCCTATTCTAGCATATGGAGAAATAAATACAATTTATAAACATGTTCTTGGCGTCCTTCTAGTTCTGTTTCAATTTTTGGCAAAGAAAACCATTTCTGGTTTCATCAGTTCACATTGAAGAAACCATACATGGTTATAATTGCTTTAAGTTTTCCAAACTTGCCATCAGGGTCAGGAACTCAGACATTTGAGCAGGATTTGCTTTTGATTTTGCAAATTTTTAAGAGCTTTTGTTAATGTAAAGCTTTTTCTCCATTTTTCCTCTGTTCCCGCACAAGTATGCTTTGTGTTCAGTGATAATATTTAGAGAGATATTTGGTTTATATATCTTAAAAAAAAAAAAATTAGCAGTTTTCTGCATCTCTCTGATCGAAGAGTTGTGTGAATTACAGCAAAGTGAGGCTAAAGTGACGTGCAAACTGGAGTGTGAGCTGTTTTAGGACCTACTGCCATTTGTTGTTTTTCTAGACACACTAAATCCTTGGCTCCTTTGTTGAGACAGACTGGACTGTGGGTGAACTCCCAAAAATCTAGCTGCATTTGGAACTTGTAGTTTAACTTTTCCTTTCTGTATTGTGGAACAGTAACAGGATTATCATATACGATCAGAACGAGTATATGTTGTATTTTGCTGGCTCTCCTAGAACGAACGGACATTTTCTTTGTTACTTGGGGGAATGAAGACTGGTGTATGAAGCGGTGTATGAAGCCTGATAATTTTTTTTTTTTTTTTTTTTTACTGCATTATGCTTGAGTATTTGTAGCATTCTAACAGTTTGTTGCAATCACCGTGTTTCTTATTGGAGAATTAAATGGGATTCCTGTTATTGCCGCATTAGCATACTGGTTTTTTAACTGTTGTGAAAGATTTGAAAAATGCAAGAGTCCTTTCAGGTTTATGGCACTGCCTTTGTAGTGCTCTGAGTTCTGTTGAACTAAGGAATTAGAGCTGAACCCCAAGTCTCCTATAGTACAAACTGCTGAGTAGGCCGCATTCTGACTTGGAAAAGTTATATGAATTCTACATATTTTTTTATGTTCCATAGAATTCAATACGTCACAATCTCTCTCTGAATCGTTATTTCATCAAAGTACCACGTTCCCAGGAAGAACCAGGCAAAGGCTCATTCTGGAGGATAGACCCTGCCTCTGAAAGCAAATTAATAGAGCAGGCTTTTAGGAAAAGGCGGCCTAGGGGAGTACCTTGCTTTAGAACCCCTCTGGGACCACTCTCTTCTAGGTAAGGAAAAACAGATGAACAAAAAGACTATGGCTGTTGTTTAATCTTCAGGCTGATACAGACTTGATAGTTTTGGATAGTCACAAGTTAGTAATTTAATTTAATCCAGACTCAGTATTTGAATTCTGTATGACTTACTAGGAGACTGCCCCATACATTAGGCTTGTTTTTATTGCTTGTTTTTAGCGTTAAAGAACTGACTCAGTTGCATAACTTAACTATCAGCTTGTTAATGTAAACAAGTCTTGCTGTACATTTGTGGGTTTTTTTTGTGTGTCTCTTTTTTACAGAATTATAATTTTAGTTTCTAACTGCCATCTACTGCATTTTTAATAGTGTTTGCAAAGAAAATTATCGGATACCAGCTACCATTTTATTGAACAGAGATGACAATTATGTATTTAGTTTGATAATGTTCGAGCAGAATTCATGATGGGGAAATACTTGGGTTTAAATTATTCCCTCTGTAAAGTTAACGGCCTTTCTGCTGGTGCAGATCTCTTATTACTTGCCCTGTAGACTGAGATTTGCTCATCGCTCCTCTCCACCAAAAGAAACGTTCATGTTTCATAGGATGTTTTTAGAGTCTCCCTAAGAAGGCTTCCAGCCACCACTTCTCCATTAGCTATACCTGAAGTTTGCTTTTAAATTCTGTCCCTGTTTAACAGAAGTTGTATAAAAGATCATCAGAACTGCTTTAGGTTGTAACTGTACTTGCCAGAAGGCAGAGGTGCCCTCCTGTGGGCAGTGTGTGTTACGCTCTCTTTAGAGGAAGGTCGCTGTCTTTACAGTTCAGAAGTTAAAACACATCAGCTGCTGCTTTCATTTTTAAATACAGAAGTGCCCCAGCTTCTCCTAATCACTCTGGAGTGTTGTCTGCACACTCCAGTGGAGTCCAGACCCCCGAGAGTCTGTCCAGGGAAGGATCTCCAGTCCCAATGGAACCTGAGCCTAGTGCTATCCAGCCAAAACTAGCGGTAATACAAGAAGCGCGATTTGCACAGAGTGCCCCAGGTGAGGAGTCCTGAAATAAGCATTTGGGGGTTGGAGGTGGGAGAGGGCTAATGTGTAAGTATTATCAAGACTCCATATGTACACCAAAAAAAGGGTAAATATTTAACCCTTAACATTTAGAGCAAATCTTTGATAAACATGGAAACATGCCAGGTAAATTCTGCTTGCATACAGACTGTTATCTGTGTGCTGTTCCAGCACTCTTGATCACTTTATTACTAAGCAGAGGTTGTGCTTCTGTCCTCTGTAAGACTGTACTGTCTTGTAACAGTTGCTACTTCCTTTCCAAATGTATTCTTTCTGGTTTAGAAAACAAAACAAAAACTTAAGGTTGCATGGGTTACAGAAATAAGCAAATGTCTTGCATGCTGCTGTGGTCATGTTATCCCTTTAAAAGTAGGGATGAAAATAATTGAAAGGATAAAGAGAAAGAATAAATTTACGTGATAAGAGTTTTCCTATTTAAAAAAAAGAAAGAGCATAAGGCATGATGGAATAAGGATGTATTTGTTTAATTACCTGAGCTCATACACTTCTGCCATCCACTTTCTCCTGGTGATACTCTGGTACTACAGAAGTGCCGGTGACCATTCTGTGGCAAAGGCAAACACAGTCTTAAGCAGAGACACCAGGCTTTCCCCAGCCAGGGAAGCTGAAAGTTTTGCCAGTGCAGACGTGCTCCACGCAACATCTGAAGCATATATATGTTTCTGTTTATGGACAGGAGTTTTACTAAATGAGTATTAAACATAGCTTTGGTAGTATAGCTGCATGTGGGGGTGGGGGCTTTTGCCCAAATGGTGCATGGGTCTTACTGAGCTAATATAACGCTTTCCTTGAATATGTGGCTTGGAATAGTCACATGTCATAATCTTCATTGTCCAGTTTTGACTTTTTGGATCATTCAGGCATTAGTGAAGGAGGTCATTAATTCTCTGAGGCTTTAGTGTTAAGTTCAAAAGAGTGACTGGCTTAAAAGAAATAACTAAAATTGGCAGCCTAATTTTTCTCTTTCTTGATAGGATCACCTCTATCTAGCCAACCAGTTTTAATTACTGTACAACGGCAGCTACCACAAACTATTAAACCCGTCACCTACACTGTTGCAACTCCTGTGACAACATCGACATCCCAGCAGCCTGTAGTTCAGACAGTGCATGTTGTCCACCAGATACCAGCTGTGTCTGTCACAAATGTGACTGGATTAGCACCAGCAAACACTTACACTGTAGCTGGACAGGCAGTAGTCACGCAAGCTGCGATGGTAACCCAGCCCAAGGTAGAACCTCAAGAGAATGGAGACCACAAAGAAGTAAAAGGTGAGAACCTGTGGCGCTAGTTGTTTTGCTAGCTCTTTATACAGAAGGAATATTATTTGAAACTTACTTCCAGATGAACGCTTGAAATGTTTGGCTAAAGTTGAAGATTTTGCATCATAATTACTCCAGTATGTTGGAGCTAGTAGTAAAACGGTATACTTTTTCGCTGATGGTTCGCAGAGTAAAAACAAATGGTTCTTTAACACTTTCTTGGTTTTAACAGTGTTTTCTCTTCTGTTTTTCAGTTAAAGTGGAGCCTATACCTGCTATTAGTCATGCTACAATAGGAGCTGCTAGTCGTATCATTCAGACATCTCAGACCGCACCCTTACAGACAGTTACTATAGTGCAACAGGCACCTCTAGGTCAACACCAGCTACCAATAAAAACTGTAACGCAGAATGGAACGCACATAGTACCTATCACCACTGCGATACAAGGACAGGGCAATGCTGGTATGTATTGTGTCAAGACGTTCTGTTGCTTTGTACGTGTTAAAACCTGAAAGTGACCAGTGCAGAATTTTTGAATTCTAGAACAGAATCTGTTTGAATTCTAGAATGTGTCTTCTGTTGTTATACTGAAAACTAAGTTCTACAAAAAATTTAGATTATGGCCTTGTAAGGGATTGTTCCCTCCCTGTTGGTAAGAATGAGTGTTTCTCTTCATTGACGATTACCTGAACAGCTATTTATTCTCTTTGTGGTCATTATAGGGATGTACTTAGTGGTGACAACCCGTCCTCCCTCCTCATTAAACCCAGGATATAAACAAGTTTTAAAAGAAGTTCCTGTAAAACAGTGCCATTAAAATGGTAACTGCTCCCCAGATGATTTGTCAAGAACCAACCAACAGGAAAACAAGACAGAACTTGCTTGTGGGTTGGCTTTTTGAACTGTTACTTTTTATTCTGTTTTTATTGAACCTGTACTAAAAATGACAAAGATTCTGTAAGATTTTGAGATTCTTCTTGTCTGAATAACATCTTTCCCCTCTCAGACACAGCAGTCTGAGTTGGTAGCAGTACATTTTCATAATTTTCATGTATTCACACTTGTTCACAGAACATTCAGTTTTGGTTCGCTTTGCAGGTGCATACAGCTTGTTTTAGCAGTTTCACTTCGAGATGTTATCTGATACTGAGGTAGCTTTTTTATCACAAAATATGTTTATGAAAATAGTTTTAGGCTATCTTCTATCAATTTATTACATGCCTTTCTGCTCTACAGTCTTTCTAATGGAGTGAATTACCTGCTTTTGTTTCCTTTTTTACTCTTCTTCCATCACTGACATTTACAGGTCAGTGTTCTGTCCGCTTCCACTTCATTTCCTGCTTAAGTAAAGCAAAAGCAGTAATTATCGGACTTCATATCCACTTTTTTGTCAGAAGGGATGTACGAATTGAGCTGAGAGTCATGTGAAATATACTGAAAAGTTATTTTTAAAAGTAAGAAATAAGTCTTCTTGTCTTTTGCCTAGACTCTGAAAACTCAACTGATTCCAACATGTTGTCCTTGGTAGCTGCTAGGCATTTTTAAGAAACGTGACTGAATGTAGGACTAGAATTGTGGTGCTTCTCACTGTTTCACTGTGTGTGATGGTGGTGCACTTGCAGCGATGGGGGTTTTCACTCCGAGACTCCTGGGCTTTAACACCTCATGAGGTGTTCACATTTTGAACAGCAAGTGAGGTGTATTCCAGGTCCTGGTCTTTCTGGTACAGTAACTCCTAAACCAGCAAGAAACCAGGTGATTCTCTGGCAAAGCATCTGAGGAAGGGAACTAGGCCTGCAGAAATACATATTTGTTTGTATGTGTCTACAAATATGTCTGCGTTCGCGTGCATACATCTCCGCACGCCTGCGTTCACGTGCATGCACCTGTATTTACACACACGTATTTATGTGTATGTGTCTCTGTCTTTGGAGAAAGATTTGTGCAATCTGAAAGCCAGTCCAGAGGAAATAACTGTTCTTCTAACATTTTCTATTTGTAGTAAGAAGGTGCTTTCAGATCTTACTCTCAGCAAAACAGTTTGGCAGCACTTTTTACTACCTGTCAGTCTAAATGAAAGCTGTGAAGTCCAAAATAAATTCAGATCTCTTATTGCAGAATAGAATTTTGTAACTAGATACTCTTTATTTTGACTTGTGGTGTAGATTTCAAACATCATTGTTCTTTTGTGTATTGCACACTTCCACGTATCAGTTGTGGCTGCAGTCAGCAAGTCTCTCCTAAACAGGCACTGGAGTGAATAATGCAGTAATAGTCTTAACGCATGTTTGAAGATGAGGGGTAAACTTCTTGGTTTTTTTTAAGCAACAGTAAATTTGCAGTAAGGCAGTTTATTCAGAAGTAACGATCTCTATGGCATCTATTCAGAAATTGTACAAGGAATAGCTTTGCTAATAGAAGGCGAATGACAAGATACAGGAGCAAATAATTTTACGGTGCAGTGAAGCTTTTTGTATCAGGTAAATATTTTCTGAAGTATTTGTTCTACCAGTAAATACTAAGTACAGAACAGTTTGGTTACATGCAGAGATGATATTCCAGGTACTCTCTCTCTCTAGGATAGCTTACTAGGAACAAATATAACAAGTTTAGCAAATGAGAATTCCTGACAGACTTCACGTTTAAGCTCCACTAGCAAAGAATGCTGTTTTAATGTCAGCAAAGCAGTGGTGCTGAAGAAAGGGAGCTTGTGTGGTAGTTTGACATTGTTTAGATAAATTTTCATGAAGTGGAGTGAACAAATAAATATATAATTAATATTTTGCATTGTTTGCCGATACTGAGAAACAGGCTGCTAACAAGTAGAGGGGAGGAACCTTTGGGTGCCTCAGAAGGTTTAAAGCACTGTACTTGCCCATTAGTGACGACTTGTACTTTTCTCTTCCATGGAATGAGAAAGATTAAAATCTTGTATAGGTTGTTTGAACTGTATACGTTTCTGTTGATCTAATTCAGTTGTGCACTTGAATCTAATCAAATATGTCATTTCTTAATACCACTACTTGTCAAAGCACTGTCTTTTCCTTACGTTCTGGGTAAATGCCTCATTATCTGTCAAAGAGGAGTTGCTGCTTGAGTCGTCTGCATCTCATGGCTGTGTGAATTGCATAGCTTTTCTTAAATAACGTATGGCCACAGATGAATGTGTCATGGTGGTGGTGTCCTTCCAGGCCGAGTAATGCATTCTGCAGTGGTCCATAGACGTGGCCAGACCTACTGCAAGGGGATTTGAAATTCAATTCCCAGTTCTGTCACAAATTACAGTGTAGATTGGCTTTCAGCCCCCATTGGCAAAATGGAGATACTTCCCCCTTCTCACATCTTTGTCCAAATCTGCATGAATGTTGAGTGATTTGGGAAAATGGCTTTCAGGTTTGTACAAAGATTAAACAATTGGACCTGAATCTCAACTGGGATTGCTAAATACCCCATGTAGTACAAATAAAGGAATGCATCATTTTAATGAAAAAGCAAGTTTGCTTTCAGTATCATCCGTTCTGACAAAGATGAAGGTGCTGAAGTTTTTATTATCTTTTTACAGCTGCTGCGAGTCCTTTGCATATGTTAGCAACGCATGCATCTGCATCGGCATCTCTTCCAACAAAGCGCCAGAATGGAGACCAGTCAGAACAGCAGGAACTCAAACGTATCAAAACAGAAGATGGAGAGAGCATAGTCATAGCTGTTAACGTGGACACCCCATCTGTGGCAGTGAGTGATAAAGGCAGCCAGAACTAGAAACTTAGGGGAGTTTTCTTTTCTTTTTTTTTTTTTTTAAAAAAAAAAAATAAACTCCATGGTGCCAAAAGGAGACACTTAAATATAACACCTAAAATGTTGGAACATGTTCTCACGCAGTGGGGAAAGGGGCCCTGTGATCAGACTTCAACTTTCAGCACTGAAAAAAAACCAACACAGGTGGCCTTAAAACTTGGTAATTTAAAGTCAAACTGCAAAACATCTTGTTCCAGAGGCTGTGACCCCCGCTCCTCCCTGCCCCCTACTGAACTGTGTACACTGAGAAATACAGTGTTGGGGAGGGCTGCAGCTTTAAAAAAATCTTTATCAGATTATTTTAAGGACTGAGTATCTCAGTGTAACGGCAGCATGATAAGCGCTTAGTGTGAACTGGTTTCAAACGATTGTATATTCCTTAAAGGGAACAGAGGCAAGGAGCCATTTCCTACATCTTGGCAGCTAGCCTTTCATAATGACCTACCCAATGCAGTTGTTGGTAGATATGCAGTATTTTGTTGTTCACATGTGGAATTAGAAATTTTTGAGGTGTATTTTCATTTCTTTGCAAAATAATGGGGTCTTTGACATTTCAAATCACTCCATTTCTACTCCGGAAACTTTGGAATCACACAATACTTTTCATGTGAAATTTTGTTTGGTAAAAAACTGAATGTAGGGTTTTTTTAACCAATGGAATGATTTACTTTTGTCTGTCCTGTTAAAGTTCAGATAAAGCTACTTTATTACATCTGCAAATTTTCATATTTTAGCAGTTGCCTGATAAATTTAATCAAATTTTATTACCATGTGTAGTGATCAAATGCTTCTTTGGGCTTGCATGTAACTGATTAGAAATTACGATGTAAATGAGCCGTTAACTGACGTAAAGAACTGCTATGAATTTGACCAGAGCTGCACTTATCTGTTTCTCTTTCTGCTACCTTTTGCTGTTTGTTACTTTGTGTTGACTTTGACTGTCCCTGGCATATTTTTCCAGTCTAAAGTAAAACAAGAGTCTCGCTTAATATTGTGTATGTTTAAGATAACAGACTGTTCTTCATTTAGAAAGATAAAATTCTTTATCACAAGTCCTTTTAAAAAGAGAGTAAAATTATCTTGTCAGAGGTATATTCGATATTTTTAAGCTTAAGCACCCATCAGTAGAAATTAATCTGACCAGTTTCTCCGTAACACTTTTGATGTCATACACTGACCTTTTGGGGTCTCCATTAAGAGTAGCTGTTGTGGTTTTCTAACAGTGGCTACCATATTATTATAATATTTTTTTTTTAAGTGTGTGTTCTGCAGTTGAACATTTTAAAATGTATTGGTAATTTCTCACTTTAATTGTGGTAATAGATTCCACTTTACATTTCAAAATTGAATTTAAACATAAGGCTGCTGTTCAGTCTTTAATTCACATAATGTCTTATTTCCTCATGCAGTAAGGTGAGTGAAAGCTAGCTAGTTGGCTTAATTTGAATCTGATTTTTGTCATTTTCTGTAATAATGATGCATTATTTATATTTCCTTTTCTACTACGGAAGGAAAAACTGTATTTTCATGACGGACTGAACAGTTTGGAGTGGTTTATTTAGGCAGCTTTTGGGAACTATTTACCTAAAGACCAAATATGAGAAATCTGTACAAGTTTTGTGTTCATCCACAAAATGGAACTGTTACAATGTCTCTGCAGATAATACATATTAAAAAAGTATGAAAAAAAACTCTACACAAGCTGAATTTATAACAGGCATTTAAAAAAAAGCATAACCTGAAAAGAAACATTTCTGTAAAATTGCAACATTTTCTTTAGAGGTTTTGAAAATAAAAAAGTAAAGTTTTAACATAACTTTTTTTAAGAAAAAAAATCCAGTACTAGTAATTTAATTTGGTGTTGAATGAATTGACTAGAATGTGGTTTATTTTCAGAAGTGAGAATCTGTTCACAACTAGGGCTAGGTGAATAATAGTGTATAAGATTTTTTTAAATAAAATTAAATTTTATTCAGCAAATTAACTAAGTTGAAATTACTCAACAAGTGTGTTTGAAATATTTATGTATATTTTGGGGTGATTAATCCAACTAATGTTGGCAGTGCCAAAGGAAACGGTATCGGACCAAACAAGCCAAGGCGATCCCTGCTATCAGTTAACGGTAGGCAGGCCGCACGTGATGCCCTCCTGGGTAGAGGGGGAGAGGAGAATATGGTCTGGGTCCTGATTCTGTAACGTGGTTACAGAAATTCTGCGTTTTTTGGAATTTGCCTGTGGAATTTGACACAATTACGCACCTTCCTTCAGCTGGATAAACCCTTTGAAAAAGCCGTGCGATGTGAGAAAACTGCTTATGTTCTTACATGAAAATAACATATGGTTATCCATGCTTTTGGTGATGCTGAAGAATGCTCATATGGGATGCTCTCCAGTGCTTTTGACTAATGCAGACTTCTCTGCCTTACGTGTCAGGCCTTTCTAAAGTGAGTCGTTGGGTTGTTGAAACAAAACTGTTCCCTGGTTTGTCTGTGTGTTTGTGTGCCTCCCGGTGTTAATACAGCGACGGTTACCACCTAATAGCAAAGGCTGAATGAGACTCCTGTCACGCTGCTGCTCCTGAAGTGATGCTCGTGACCTTTCTTAAACTGGTCTTGCGTGCCGATCGTCCTGGACTCCCACGGTCAGTGTGATCTTTCTTTTTGCAAATGGAAAGTTTCTTCAGGTGATTCACGTACGTAGAGATTTGACCTCTCTTTAGGAATTGATGAACTCTTTCCAGTTACCTTTTGTGTTCGATGACGCATGGTGTTATTTCCTTTTGTGCTCCTTCTAGGCGGCCTGTTCAGTGCTCTTTCTGTTAAGAGTCACTTTTGTGTAATCTTTAAAATGACTTTGAAGAGACTCGGAATTCTAACGTGTGGAAGACCTAAGCGTGCGTTTGCCTCTAGCGGCAGAAGTGTTCATCTCCACTGCCAGCGTGTTCTGTCCTCCTTGCGCGAGATCCCTCTCCCTGTCCTTATGCAGCTCTGGTTTTGACGCGGCTGCGTGCGGCAGCGGCCCCACATCCCAGCAGGTTTGGGAAGGCGGCAGCACAGTGTCCTGGGCAGTGGGACATCCTTGCCTTTGGACGCGCTAGTTCTGCCTCTGTGCTGGCCATCCTAACAGCAGCTGTAGGGTATCCGTGACCCAGCAACGGACACCGAACCCTCCAAACGGAGAGGGCGGAGAGGGCACTGTGGATGCAGCGGCGGGAAAGACCAGTCCGGTTCGATGGGTGTGGTCAGTCTCAGTTCTGAGCTCCTGCCTCCTCCCTGCCCACGCTGCAGCGCGTCTGCCAGGGTGGTGGCAGTCCTCATTGTGCTGTCTTTAATTGTGCTGATTTTGGTAAATACCTGAACCATGCTAATCCCAAAAGATAGAAGAGCGCTTCTGCTTCATAAACCACTTTGTGGTACAGATTGCCGTACAGGAGGCCAAACTGGGAAAACTTTGCCTTTCCTTGCATGGTGGTTACAATACAGGTTCATTTTAAAATGTCGGGTTTTATAGTCACTTAACTTCAAGTTTCACTTTTGGATTTTCAGTAGTCTATGTTCAGATCTGTGTTTTGCATCTTGATGTGATTTCCCTCAAAAGGTAAATTTTGAGTGGTTAGTAGTCAATAATGCAGGTTGAGCTGTGACTTTATGTAACAAGTGATTTTATATAGTTGTGATTTTAGATTTGTGATAAATATTTATTTTAAAATATGTATTTATTACATAGATATCTCATTTACACTAAATTGAGTGCTGCTTTCTGCTAACCTGATTGACCCCCTTCTATACACGTGTCTTAACCATATAGTCTAACATTCTTACTAAGAATCCTACATTGAGTCTGACACAAAATTAATTGCTAAAGGGAATGTCTGAAGTTAGTAAGTGCATGGGTTGCTTTTACCCATCAGGTGGTTCTTGATCTTATTTGTGGACTGGCAGATGAAAACAAGCTTTACTCCTGCTTCTACTTGTTTTCTTTCCTATTAACCGAGCCAGACTTTGAATTAAGAATTATTTTTTTTGTATCAAAGAATCTCATTCTTCCTCAAGTTGTGTTAGCATTTGGGGCTGATTTCAGGTACGTAGCCAGGGATTTGCAGTAGTTCAGTGATTTGACTTTAAAAAAAAAAAAAAAAAGTTGGCCACAACTGTATTGATTTGGCACAGACTGCCATATTAACCGAGACTGTTGTTGTTGTTTTTTTTTTTTTCCCCTTTTAAATGAGTTTAATGAGATACGCACTTTCTGGAATAATTTTCATTAATGTTGGTTTGGTTTCTGATCCTCTTTCTACGCATGAGTTATGTTCTCTCTTTTTGTCATCAGAGTTGGGGAAATGCTTTTGTCTGAAGTACTAGAAAAACTGACTAGAATGCGGGGTCGGGTGTTCCTGTCAGTACTTTCAAGAAGTGTTGGGGAGAAATCGAAGGAGGGCTACGAAACTACTGTAAAGGGCTTGGAATACTTGAAGCTGAAAGAGCATAACCTTTTCCTTTAGCAAAAAGAATGGACTGTTGTGTGAAATTCCACAGGATCTCTTACAGACCAGAACAGAGTCATTGGCTTGTTTAAACAAATACAGCCTTTGGGGAAGAAGGAAAAATAAAACGCTGTAAAATGGGGGCACTGAAATGGCTTAGTAAGAAAGAGGTAGATTCACTAGAGCGCGACTCCAAAACAAGCCTCGTCTTTCTGAAGCGCGCGTTGTTCTGAGCCTTTGTATTTAGGTCAGCAGTGTCTGCCACAGTCCTTTTGGCCTCTGTCTGCAAGAGCTAGTCTGGTGTCTTGCATTTTCTGGCTTTACTGATTAATTTGTGTTTTCTACTTTAATGTGAATACTTAAAGGTTCTGAAAGACATGCTCATATGCTGTGGCTCCTGCTGCCAACGACCTGGAATTGTCATTGAATTTATTGCACTGGTTAATTTTCAGTTTTCCTTTCAGGATTCTGAACGGTGACACAGCTGCTGCGGAAAAAGACAGCAAAATAGGGGGAGAGAAGAGATAAGATTTTCTTATTAAAAGAAATTAATAATCCATATCCTTCAGTAGCTGATGCTCTTGGAAGTACGTTGTTTTTCAGGAACAGTCATATATTTAGACTTAGTGTGCAAATCCTGCCGTTTCCTCACCGATGAATGCAGTCTGCGCCACTGGCCTGTTTCCCTTCCAGTCAGTGGGGCGCTCCGTTGGGCGGGG
Organism: Scopus umbretta; assembly: GCA_013400535.1. Lineage (NCBI taxonomy): Eukaryota > Metazoa > Chordata > Aves > Pelecaniformes > Scopidae > Scopus > Scopus umbretta. Next base: position 19,546 of record VZTL01019369.1, on the reverse strand, counting down.
CTGTCTCCCAAAGACAACAACTGTACTAATGCTGTTGGACCTCTGGACTATAATACTCATCTTCCGTGAACAACGTGACATTTTAAAATCCGTTTAATCCTAATAAATAGACTTCTGACGGCTTGCCTTGCCCCCCCTTTTACTCTGCAGCCTCACTTAGGGCAGGGCTGTTGGAAAGGTGACTGGCCGCTGATTCTGGTCTTTTAAAACTTGCCTTCTGTTAAGCGCGAGTCCTTAACATCCTGCCCAGGAAGGCTGGGTCTTCGTGCCAGGCCCAAAACGTGGGTGAGCGTTACCGCTGGGTACCGCAGCGCAGCGAGTATGCTGTTGCCAGGCTTCGTTCCCAGCTTCACAGTGTACCTGGATGCTGAAGCCATGCAGTGTCATAAATAAATCAACATGGTGGATACGTGGTCTATCAAATATTTAAAAACACTATTTATTTGAAAAAAAAAAAAAACCAAACCACAACTAAAGTACTATTTCACCTAATTGTAGAGGTATGTTTATCCACCATCCTGCTTATTGGTAATTTTAACCAAAATTTGCTTTGTGATGCAGTACAGCAGGAAGCAGTGATGTGATGAAGTACTGGCAGAGTAACCTGGAGCCAACACCAGGTGGAAAGACTCATTCTTCAACATCATTTTTGATCCCTGTAAAATAGCTGATATACTTAAAGATAAGAATTTGCAAGTAGTACAAGAAGGAATTTGAGATCAAATATACTTAGGGATGTGTTAAGGGATCCCATCATTAGTAGTGCACTGTTGTCTGCATGTGCAGTTAGTGTTACTTTCATTTTTACTGTCACACTAGAAGAGATGTTTAGGGGAAGTTTTACAAGTCCAGTAGAGTTTTAATCAACCAAGAAATGCTCATAGTCTCTCTGGTCAGCTATAGGGTAACTTCAGTGGGAGGACAGGAGATGGAGCTTCAGCAGATTAAGATATGCAAAACCTCCAAAGCACCACGCAGAAGGGTCACTGTTTTTGTTAAAGTGGTTTCCTTGCAGTTTAAAGTGAGTGCAGCTGACTGGATCATAAACAGCTTGCAGCTGCACCAGAGAGGGAGGGTTTCAATCCTCCTTGGTTTGTAAGGCTTCTCCAGGGAGATGGCAGTTTCCAGTTGGCCCTTCTTATTAATACAGCTGTTAAAAGGTAAGAAGGCTGAGAACAGCAGCTGTGGGGGACAGTGCAGTAACCAGTGCTCAACAAACACTGGTTTGCACTAGATGTTGGACTTGTTTGGTATAAATCCCAATGTACGTGTCCCAGGGAGGAACTCGTGTACTTCCTCTCCTCTGCGACATGGCATGGGCAGCAGAATTCAGCTTCCGTCCTTCAACAGCCACCACTTCCTCAGTTACATATTTATTCCCCCAAACCTATGGCAACAGGAACTTGGGGCTGTGATCATCGGTGAGTACAGCAAAATTAGTCACTTTTATTTAAAAGAAATAACATATTACAAATAAGTGTGCAAAACAATTTCTGTGATTAAATACACGTAAAAGCAACATGCAACCTTGACATCAAAATCTGCGTAGAAGTTAGTCCTTAGTATGTTATGTGACACTAAAGGAAAGTTGTCAAATTTAGTTTGCAGCTAAACAATCTTAAGAGTGAACTGGCATGTCAGAGTTGAAGCATCTGTGAAAATAAATTTCCAAAGAGCAAGACTTCCCTCCCCCAGGTATTTAGTGCTATGAACGGAGAGCTTGTGTCTATTTCAGTTTCCAGTTTAGTAGCTTGTGCCTTAGTTCAGCAGTAAATATTAATTGCCATGTAACAGTTTTGGGAAAGAGTTTACAAGTCAGTTGGTTCAGTCTAGCCTAACTGCCCCTAGGCCAACAGTATTTAGTATGCAACATCTCAAATAAAAAAAATAAATCAAAAAACCCATAAACCCAAAACAAAACAACGAAGTTCGCAAGTTTAAAGCCATTGCAGAGAAGTGTACTTCATGCTGCCTGGTTCACTTATCGCGCTGGATGTGTAAGCGGCCTGTCCAGTCTTCTAGCTGGAGCCCAGCAGTTTTAGAAGCAGTCAGTGCAGCTGTCACACCAGTACCGAGGGTGGTTTTTAAACTGGAATGGCTGTTTCGTTACAGAAGGAATCACCTGCACCAAAACAGGAGTTCTGGGTGCTTGCTCCACGCACTGAGGAGAGGTTAGTTGGGTCACCCAGCACCTAGACGTGCCCTCGGCTGCTGTGTACACTTTGGCACCTTTGACAGCGCTGATCGCTCAGCCTGCACTGGTAACGCAGTCGGTGGCTGCACAACTACCACCAGCCAACCCCCTACACCAGGTCAGGGACAGGTGTGGTTCAAGCTACAGCGGGCTATGGCTACGCGCTTGTCATCTCTTCTCCATACTCTAGGATGCCTGGGGGCTATGGGGAAGGAAGGCAGCACTCCTGCTCCTAGCAAGCTGGTGGAGTTTTATTTGAGCATGATCCACAGTATTCCCCCCCACTCCCAGCCATTCAGTGGAAGTAAAGCAGTGTCTAAAATCTTCTGTTTTCACATCCCTTTTTCTAAGGCTAGTTGTACATTTGTACAGCCCCCTGTGGATCTTTTAGTGTGGCAGGCACTCGTGTTTAATCGGAAGTCATTTCACAGTTTTAATTAAGAGAAACCCAATAGGCACAAGCTTGTTGAAAGCCACCATCTTGAAAACTTGAGTTGATGACAGTAACCCAAAGAGATTTTAAATGATGAATACTTGCAGAAATGAGAATAAACACATGTAGTCCACTACTTCAGAGCTTGTTCTGATCATGTTGGGCCAGGCTTCTCAGTGAGGTCTGCTGAACTTCTTGATCAGTATTGGACATTCGTATACTGTCCTTCCAAAGATGTGCAATAGCCAAGGCAGTACTTTGACCCATGCACTCCCTCACCTCAGTCAAAGCTTGTCATCCGTCATTTCTAGAAACTGAGCATAGACATCCCTTGAGCATTCCCCTTTTTGGTTGAATAAGAACTTGTAGTAGCTGCCATCTGCGCATATTGCTGAAAGAAAGCACACACACGTTAAAGTTCAGCTGTTCCCGAGGCACTGCTCTGTTCCTTCAGCTGTAGCTCAAACTGACCTTTCAAGGTAAGAGACCGCGCAGAGCACCGCTCTGGAGGCGAGGCGGGTCTCCTGCCTGTCAGCCCAGCGCTGCACCCAGCTGGGCGCTGTCTGCTCTTGCTCCCTTGCAGTGCTGAGCAGCCAGCGCTCCCCTTCTCAGCCGAGAGGGACATGCCACTTCCTCTCACCCGAGCATTCCCTCTAGCTCAAAGCCAGTGCAGTTCAAAACCTGGGGAAGCCTCCGGTACTTACCTATGACAGCGTTTGGCTCTGTTCCAAAGGCACAAATGCATGGAGAGCCTGAGGGAACCTGAAACTTGGAAAAACTCCATTTGGAACTGAAGTATTTGGGGAGAAAGGTGGCAGAGGCCAAACTGAAAGAGAGGAAAAAAAAAAACAAAAAAAAAACCACACACCATACTAACAACTTAGTAAGGTATTGCCTAGAGTTGATTTAGAACTGCTGGTGTGTTTGAACAAGTCGCAGCGTTCACACTAACTACTGTTTTTGATTGGCTTTTTATTTTATTCTACTAAGTATCAGGTAATACGTACAATTCCCCTTAACTACTTTCTGGCTTTATGTTTTTTTAAGTGACTGCAAAAACTGCCAGAGGATTGCTTTTTAGTAGAGATCACTTTATGTGAAGTGTCCACAAAGTACGTTCATGCTAAGAGGCCGCCACCAAAAACCACCCTAACCTTCTGCTGGAGTCCCACAGCTCCACAAAGGAGAGCAGAAACTTGGCAGGTGCTCTAGAGTCCTACTGAGGACTGCAGCTTCGCTCAAGCACAGCATGGGTATTCGCTACTGCTTGACAAGACCGGTGTTCTGAACTCTATGCGAAGGTCAAGGCTCCCCCAGCCCCCCTGAAGGCTTCAGAATGGCTCAAACCCTACCTTGACTGCTTATTTCTTTTAGGGTCTTCTGCAGCAAAAATGTGTACTGTGCCGTGGTCGCTGGACACGCAGATTAGGGAAGCATCCTGATTGAAGTTAATACTGTAGAGAATACAGACAGTTGCAGTATTTCTACTGGAACATGCCCGCAGCTTCTGGCATACACAATTCTGCTTCTGTGGCTGCCTAGAGCAGCTGGCAGGCAAGGTGTTACAGCTCCTCCCCTCTCAGCACTGCTTTGCTGACAGGATAAACAGCCCCTCCAGCGGGGAGCACCTGGCTATCGGGACCAGCCAGGGACCAGCCACGAACTGGACCGCTGACACGGACCCTTCTGCCACTTCTGCTGGAAGAAACCACATGACCTCTGCTCCGAGGAGCAGGCTGGTATTGGGTAAAACGTGCAACGCTCCTACCCCAGAGTGGTGCTAAGCAGACAAAGGAAAGTTTCTGCACTCCTGGAAGAGTGCTTCCAGCAGTGGATTAGAGTCAAACTTCTGCCTTGGGCGCTCGCATGCAGAGCAGCCCTCTCTTGTAATAAACCTCCACTCTCCCGTGGGTGCTCATCCTAGTCTCTCTGGGAAGTGTTACACTGCATCATTGTGCTCCCTGTATTTCAGGGTGAAGCTGAAGCATGCCCCCAGCTACTGTTTATTCTGTGCAGAGAAGTGGCCTGTCAATATACGCGTTTTTGTCCCTGTGCCGGGCTTCACACAGCTGCCAGCTACTGCCCTCTGCCCAGCAGCGCCAAGAGGAAGCAGCCCAGGCCCCGTGCAACCCCAGGACCTCTCACTGCCAGGAGAGTTCTGCCTTGTGCCTGTGGCAGCGTAACTCCACTCTGCTTTTTGAAGATGACTTGGGCGCTGTTCACCAGGCTGCCTCAGCACGACAATGCCCACAAGGAGACAAAGTAGAAGCAACTAAACATACCAGTATATATTGGCTGCCTGTGATCCTCTTCGTAGCTCCTGGATTAAATGCCCTGATGAAGTATCAAATATTCTTATGAGGGTCCCCTTGAAAAGGAAGCAAGCATTGTATCAGGAAAGACAGAAGACTCTCTACATCTGAATGCATCCTGAAATTCTATCTGACCAGCATGCCCCTACATACACCATTGGGTTTTTCATCTCGGTAGATTTGAGAGAACCTCTCAGTGATAACTTTGGGGAAGAATATCGATTTGGCCCCCACACTATCACCCCAATGGTACAATGCTTTTGCATACCATCTTGTTACTTAGCTATTCAACTAAGTAAGCTTCATCCAAGTTACAGTGTAACGCACTAGTGCAGCCCTGGCATTGGTTTGCAAATGTTAGAGTAGACTTGTGAACAGCCTTCTGTGCCCAGGTTCTGCGAATTGTTTCTTGCTCCCCACAGCCAGTACTCTGCTTTGATTGCTACCATGCAATTTATTTTCCACTTAAGTATAATCAGCCTGTGGCTGGTGTTGCCTTACAATTAATCTAGAAGAATTAGTTGCTTGTCACATGCTCATTATCTGTATTGCTCCAAAGCAGAGAGATCCCATAGCTGAGTCAGGTTACAGAATACTGCATTAGAAAACTGTACTTCATTTAGAGTAAACGAAGCTTGACACCAGAGATGTAAAACAGTCAGTATATCCCAAATAAAGCAATCAACAATTCAGTAGTACTTTCATCTGGTGAAGAGTGGGTATACGTTGTCACCTACAACTCATATTACACACCTGGTTAACAAACGCATCTCTCCAGTTGCACACCAGTAAAGACCAGAGCCCAGCAGAGAAAGATCCCAGTAAATGTCAGCTTACTTTTGATTTGAGATACCTGCTTACAGTACACTCACTAGTTCAGTTCAAAAATGCTGTCTGAACTTTATCTACCCAAAAAAAGGAACATCTGAATACGAAGTCAGCAGATAATAATCTGCTGATAATAATTCTATTTAGCAATTGAGCTGGCAGTTTTAAGAGCTTTGTTTAGAAGATGGACAGTAGTTAAGCTTAGTGAAGAGACACTATGGCTGCATTTTCTTTTTTTAAGCTTCTTGAGCTATAGGCTGGGCAGTAGAAACTATTCTAAACAGAGACTCATTGGATTAATTTAGCTTGTCCTTGAGAAACTCATTTCAGTTGAGTATAAGAAGGTAGTGAGTACTCAGCTTGCCTCAGGTAGATGGGTACATCTACTTTACATTCCTTTGGACACTTTGGAACCAGTCATCCTTTGGGACACGAAGCTTACTGGCAGAATTCACTGAAGTTCCCATGGAGAAGGCAGGGCTATGTCTAGCTTTGCATTCTTTCTACACCTCTCTGCATCAGCCCATCCCAAAAGGATTTCTACTAAGCAGTAGCTTCAGGTCTTTGTCAGCATATTGCATTCTTTAGCCCTATTTAACACTTGACCACACACAATTTGGTAAATATTCCAAGAATCATTTTATCATTTACACTCTGTATGAAAACATATGCAGTGTGTGTATGAGGGGGGGAAAAAAAAAATAATAAAAAAATGGAGGCAGTGCACCTCCCTCCTGACCTGTATCGGGAGTTAAACCGGAGCAGAACTAAGTCTTCCATATGACAGACCTATCTGCAAGTATTTCTTTGGCCACTGGTTTTAAAGTGAATTTAAGCAGAAACTAATATGGTAAAAGAATGCAAATATTTTTCCCTCCTCCCCTTTGTTTTTAAAATTAATAGTATTTATTGAAGAACACGTGAAACTTGAACTGCTTGGGCCAGATCTCATTCAAACATCACTGAAGAGTCACTGCTGTAGTCAGATAAAACCTAAATGCTACCTCAGGCACTGCCTTTGGATATCCTAAAGGAACAGTATAGATAAAGAAAGCACTGAGAAAGCATATTTCAATGACTAATTTTCCAGTTAGTTACGTCTATGTCTTTCCTTCAAAAGGATGCAACTTCCTATTTTAGAAGGAGTTACTACACTAGAACACCTAGTAAATCAGAGGTAGGAGGGTATTATTCTTACTTTTTCTGATGCTGTTGCAATTCTTGTTCCCTGCAGGTTTAAAGCTATACAGCTCAAGACTCCTTCATGAGCCGGTATGTCAACAGGAGGCTTTTCTGTATTAGCGAGATCCACTATCTGCACATGCCCAGTATGTGTTCCAGGAAATGCAAGAAGAGAATTATTACTATTTGGACAAAGGACACAGAGACCTAAAAGACAAAAAAAAAAAAAAAAAAAAAAAAAAAGCGAGAATAACTGCATAGTTCCCATAACCTAATAAAGTTTTCAAACATAAGTTTCCAAAATATCAGTAAATTCAGAATAAACAAACATACATGTAGTAAATCAGAATTTCATTTTAATGGCTATTGCGGTATCCCAAAACATGATCCGTCCATAAGTGCAGAGCATAGAGAAGTAGGGGAGTAGCATAGTTTTAACTTGCTCCCATCACTTTATTTCAAAGTAATCTAGTTGTGGTTATCCAAAATCTGGATGTTTTCGGAGATCAGCTCCATCAGTCTGTTACAGCAAAGCTATTTAAGAAAAAATAAAAAAGTCTCCTTAGCAGCTTGAAAAGGGTAAGAGTTTATAATAGGTGATATTTTAGTTTCTCCTCTGTCAGTAAAACCGATTGTTATTAATTCATGTTTGAACTTGGTTCTTATGCTACTTGGACTTCTTTTTCTTTGCAACCTTTTGCAGACCATTTAAGGTAAGTCACATCTCTCCCAGGTGTTCTGCTGATCCCAAGTAGGTTCCTGCAAACTCAGTCCACAGCTAGCAGAGCCACGGGTGGGTATCACAAGGAACAACATGTCTCTCCTGCATCTTCCACCTTACACCCACCAGCCTGTGAGCTGGCATGCTGAATCTGCATTTAGGCTGTGCTGCCCTGAGTGCAGCCAGCAATTCCACATTTGCTTCTAGCAGGCTTGAAAACCTCCATAGATGGGGACTCCAAGCCTAAGTAACATCCTCACAGAGGAAACATCTTCCTGATGTCCAGGCTGATCCTCCCAAGATACCAAGCACCCCTTGTTCTACTGTCTGGCACTATCAAGAAGAGCTTGGCTCCATTGTTTCTCAACTGTCCTTCAAGTAGCTGTATGCCATCAGCTGCAGATAGCCCTTCAGAGTCTTTTTGCAGGAGTCAACGATCCCAACTCCTTAACATCCTCATGCAAGCCATGTGCCTTGGGACCCTGACCATCTTAGCAGGGCACAGTTGCGCCCTGAGGCAGATAGTCACAGAGTTGCCATTACAACCCTCCAGTTTTAGATCTTCACATACACAGCTAGTCTTAAGTGCGCAGCTGCCATGGGAGGATGCTCATCTCTTCCCTCTCAAGGCTCTCCTTCTAGACAGTACCTCCCTTTTTCAATAGCACCTACTGTGAAAAAACGTTTCCTTAGGTCAAGCCCAAGCCCTGTCCCTCCCACACCTACCTGGAGCCTAGCGCTGGCATTGCTGCACTAGACAGGACTTGGCCTGTGTGGTGCTAATACTCGGCTTGGTTCAGGATACCTTCTGCTCATTTCAACAAGAGACAAAGCCCTACCTTGCTGTTTAAAAAGAACAATATCAGTTTGCTAATTAGGTTCTTTTTCACACTGTACAGAATAGTTTGCTAGCTCTATTAGAAAAGAGAAGTGACACACTTTAATAGTTTGTGTTTATAATTCAGCTTTCAGCACAAAATACATCAAGTTTACAGGTTCTTTACAGAAGAAAGCATATAGCTCTTTAGAAATCAAATCTATAACATGAGTACTTGAAAAAGCTTTTCTGCACCAAGTTTGAATACATTTTAATAACCATTTTATATAAACAAAAGCATCTCCATGGGGCATGGCTATAGTGCAGTAAGTAAACTGCTTACTGACTTACTAAATGAAACTGATTCAAGCAGCTAAAGATAGATAGCATATCAAGAACAGAGTAAACTTACTTCCAATTCCCCAACCCACATAAGCAACTAACCTTTAGGGTTGTAGCAGGTTTCAAAGACGTGCAACTGGTGGGGATTATGTGTGAATGTGAAAACTTTAATCATCGAGTCCAAGACTACCACAATTCTGAAACAGACAAGAAGTTCCTATGACTTGGGGTGGGTAAAACAGGGACATAGATATTAACTCAGATATGCAAAGGCTTAACTGATTCAATGGCTATATTCTTTTTCTCCCCCCACAACAAACTTAACAGCCTTGCAAAAAAACACACAACCATGAGCCTGCAAAGAACTTTCATCCAAAGCTGTGACAGCAGAACCCCTCTGCCCATACATACAGACTCCAGCTGCTCGTAGATGCTCGTGCTCTAGAGATCCGCTTGAACTCCCTTCACACTCCTCCATACCACAAGGAAGTCAGCAGTAGCCACATGAAAACATTCCCCTGCATTAGGGGGCCAGAAAATCTTACAGGCTTTTCACCAAGGTTTCAGATACCAGTATACTTGAGGTGTGATTTGTTAACACCTAATGCTTGTCCCCAAAAGCCTGTTTTACCTTTCTTTGCTGGTGCTGATTAACTACGTGTTAAAGCAGGGTCTTTTTCTTTCTACAAACAGCTGGAAATGACTAAGAGCGGCATACAAAGCCAAGCTGTGCATTTGGAACATGTTTTTTTTTGCACCTACCTATCTCTTCGCAGCTTAACTGCTTTGACTTCTGTGGAAAACTCTATCTCAATGACAGTCTTCTTCTTCAGGTCATCCCAGATCATTACTAGAACAGTGCAGAGATTGCATTAGATCATCAAGGCATATCCGAAGATCCACATCGTCTCCATTATAACAACTCCTAGTTTCCAAGAAGGCTAATCAAGAGGAGCATCCAATAGCTAAGCAGTGACAGATTGGCATCCTGCTTACCAGAAGGTATTCAGCTACCGCATATCAACCCACTCTTTCATGCTATGACTCGTGCAGGTAGGAGCTGGTAAACTCTTAACCACAAAAGCTGACAATAAAAATACGTTTTTCTAAAGACAATCAGCTTTTTTTTTTTTTCTTTTCTCTGAGAGTTATCAAAGAAACAAGGCAGCAGTCCAAAAAAGTAGTGTATTTTCCTATAAAGTTTGCCAACCAGGGACCTTTTCCCCCTCAGGTTGCTGAGTCACTGAGTCTCTTTGCAAAATTAATTGTGGGAAGTACAGACTTTGTCACCAGGTCTCACAGACCAGTCACTGCAGGTAACTGCCTGCTAACACTGCAATAGCAGCCATGCAACTCATTTCACCACATTTACTTAAACCTGCTGCAGCATACCCTCCATCCAACCTTCAGAATACCAGACCCCAGCTCAGGGCATTTGGTTTGGGAGCTCTATGGGCAGTTTCACACTGATAGCAAGGCAAATATTTACAAGATCTATTCCTCCAGACTCACCTTTGTTAGGTGGGTACTTTGGCTTTTTTCCTCCACCTACTAGGGCTAAGTAGTTGCAACGAAACAACATTTCAACATGGCCAACGCCACCTTCTAGAAATTCTGAAAGACAAATACATTTTATTTAAAAGTGTCAGAACCCGTTAAAATGGCATCTAATTTTTACCACTGTTATAAGAAAAGTTCACGTTATCTAGCACTTCCCTCAGGCACCTGAGAAGAATAGCATCTTTCTACCCTGCCTGACCTTAAAAAAAAAAACAAACAAGAGAATCCTCTAAGAGTGGGGGTGACAGACAAGAAATCCTGACTAAAAGGGGAAGGGGTGTTGGTGGGTTTTTTATTTCGTTTTTTGATGCTTGTTTAAGATTAGGATTCTTAGCAAAGTTGCTTTATTTTTCACAGCAATGAGATCACCACTGTTGGCATGGGCCTTGCTTTCATATAGAGAAAAAAACAGCAAGGTTTTAAAGTTATATTAGAACATGCTGCATGAGAAGAGATCAAGCAATATCATCAAGGCAGCTTGATAATTTCCATTATACAGTGGGTTTATAAATATGTTTAGAAAGACTGTCCAGTTAGCTCAAATTCATTCCATTCACACACACATTCCAAGTCTGGTGTTGCTTTATTATGCTAATGCCATGCATTTAGAAAAATACCAGTGGTATTCATTAGTCATGAACCTCTTATTTGCAAGGGGATCTGTCTTTATAGACTTGGTGAATTTGGGGAAAGAGGGCAAAATGCACATATATGTAACTGAATGAGGTTCTCTAGTGCTGTTCTCTGGAGCGTACCTGTAGCTGCTGGAATAAGCAAGAAGTACAGTCCAGCTCCAGCAACCCTCCACTCAGTGATGCAGGAAACATAGTGAAAGCAAGATGCACCAGCTGGCGCAGACAGTTTCTCATTTATTGTGCTAAGAAAAGGGTTTTTTTTATTTTTAAGAAACTCAACTGCAGAGGAAGTTTAGAGTAAGATGCCATGCTTATGGTGCAAGTGGAAGAACAAAATATCAACCAGGGAATTTTATAATAAAAGATTTTTTTTTTTAATTTGAGGACATTTGAGTGGGGGCTTGGCTTTGTTTACATAGCTTAGAGAGATGCTTGGCATTCCACTGAGGAGAGGGAACGGAACTGACAGGAGGAGAGGCCAGGCCGTACTGTGGCTTTCAAGGTAGATGAGCAGAGCTAAAACCAAACTTCTTTAAAAGACTGTCCGATAACTCCACACACTGGCAGGTTGCAACAGGAAACGTGGACAAAAGTACTAAACCATTTCAAAGCTAAAGGAAAAGTTGGAATTTCACAAGGACTCAAGAGAGACCTACTGTCAGAAATAGGGATGGGAGAAAACAGCAGAAATGTCTGAGGAGCTGGGAGGAAGCACTACAATGGAAAGATGTAGACGTATGCATGAAGGATAGGACAAGGGAGATTCAGTTAGACATTAAGCAGCACTGCAGTACATCCAGATGAGGAATTTCTGTTAGGACTTGACCATACAATACTGAAGTTAGATGCCTGGAAAGATATTAATACTGGAGCAGTAAAGCCTTGGATTTCATACAAGTCCTTGGGGTTTCCTCAACAACGCTTCTGACTGCCGAGTTCCCTTCCTGAACGGTTGTATTTGGACATCACCCACTTCTGCGCCAGATCCTCCTCTTAACTCCATTAAAGCATTTAAAGCATGACAGCACATTTTGTTATGAAGAGGTATTATCACCATAACAAAGTCTTAAAATATTTATGAATGATAACCCAAAACAATTTAAGAATGTGCAATATGTTCTGAATCTATGTTAGAACAGACACTTTAATCATTATCTTTCCAGTTCTGACAGGTGATGCTTGGGTTGGGATACTTCATGGAACTCCTGGATATAAGAGAGACAAGCCAGGGTGTAACAGTTAAGACTTGGTTTCATACTGGGTTACAGAACTCAATCAAATAGACAAGCTCCATCTGGGACTGTCTCAGGTAGGTTTAAATATACATGAAAGACGAACAAGATTTCTCTGTGTACCTGTGCAGCCAGTACAGTCTGAGCTCTCAGAATCCACAGGGAAAAGGCAATCATATGACACATTTCACCATAGGGGTCCTGGAAGCATGTCCAAGGCTACTGGCAGGGACAGTTTTGACAAGGAACTCAGCAGGACTTCAACCTGAATTCTGATCCTTCTAGCATACTATCACAGATGATAGTCCCAAGACACATTGCTTATGGAATAATTTAGTATTAAGAACAGAAAACAGTTTGTCAGCTTTGGCCACAAATAGTGACTGAAATCTCTTGCAGTATTAGAAAGTGAAACCATGCCTCGTTTCATAGGAATTGCTATTTTGAGTACATTTTTCCTCTTATTAAATCCTTTCTATCACCACAGGCTAGAAGTGCTGGGAAACCTGTTTAGCATGGCAGCCTTCTTCCTGTATTCAGGGTTAGAATCACATAGCTAGGCTTCATTTTCCCTTATTGTGATGCAGTTACGTTTGCGTTCTGATAAAAAGCCCCACTACCTGTTAATATAGCTCATCTAGTAGTTTCTGTTAAGACATGATACTGGGTTTACCACCTTAAGATACTCCCAAAATTTTTAAGCATACAGAGAATATAAAACTTAAGAGTATTCGAAGTCTGAGCTCACAGTGCTCTTGCAAACAATACTCTAAGCAAGTACAAGAAATGTTACATTCAGATTTCCAGTAAGAAGGCAGTAGTTTTATTGCTCTACCGGATCATCCAGATTACTGCACAAGAACAGAACAACTTCTCTTGATGGTACATACTAGCGCTGCAGCAAGCAACTCTTCTCTCATTTGTGAATAACCAGGCAACTTCTCTCTTATTCAGGACTACAAACGTTAGCAACAGCTAACACAATTCAGCCTCTGCAAGGTGAGACACATTCATCATCAGCCAGCTTTATGCAAATTAATAGCAAATAAACATCTGACCAGGCAGTGGCATGAGAGTCCCCTTGGGATCAGCATGGACTTCTTTGCTGGAGGCTTTATTCAAAGCCTTCCAGTGATGGAACAATGAAAGCTAAGCAAGAATCTTACAGAAAAAAATGAGGAGGCTGAGCTTCCAACACAGAACTAGCATGGTATAATAAGTAAGCATTTTACCTTGTTTTTCTTTTTCTTTCAGTGGATCTGCATTATAAACTCGGAATCCATTTTCCATTCCACATGCAAAGCATCCTGTAGTAAAAAGCACATATATATACACGTATATAGTAATTGCGAGATACACTCAAGAACTAAGCAAGAGCCAGAGGGTTAAAAGAGCATTACTCGATAACTGCATTGTTAAATTCAAGCTGAAGGCCACTTGCAGGCTTTGTTAGTGTTTGCAAGTGAAAACCATTGAGAGGAGTTGTCCTCTATGCTGGCCTGTACTGAAAGTGGAAAGTTCTCTGTATTCTTTTCAGACAGGTAAGAAAAGAATGGAAGGAAAGGAGAGCAATTGCCAACCCATCTGTACCCTATGCCATGCATACAGAGGGAAGGAAACCTGCATTTTAACATTTATGGTCCAACAGTCATTATGAAGCAAAATCCTCCTTTATTATTAGATCCAAATCTACACCGTGATCACAACTATTATGAAGTATGAGCCATTGTTCATGTTTCCACAGAAGAGAGCTTCTCAAACATAAGTTTTTTAAAGAATATTCTAATGAGAGCCTACTGAATCAGATACCAATAATTACATGCCAATAGCTTAAGTCTAAACCACTGAATGACTGGAAGCCAGATTAAAATACTTTGGAAAACTATTTTAGTTACATTTACGTACAGAATTATGCATGTGCCTTTTTAGTGGAATCCATCAAACTATCAGTGTCCTGTCCTGCTGTTTTACTTGCTAATGGGTGAATACAGTTACTAGTATAGAGAAATGCCAGTGTGAAGTTAGAAGCAGCTCCTGTTGCTAGAGGCACACTGTCAGAAGATTAGCTTCTAGACAATTTATATGCACAATATCAAAACTTCAGTTAAGAACTTCAAGGTACTGGAACAGAGATATTCAAATTAGTGTGGTTTTGTTCTTATGCACTGCAATGACTGCAATGATTTAAACCCTCCCAAGTGAAAACTGAGGAGCTATGTCTAAATGCACCCCTTCCCCAAACTCAATACTCAGAAATCACAGCAGGGGGAAGGGGGAAAGGAGGGAAGGAAGTCATCACTCTTAACATAAGGTCTCTAAAACATTTGCTCATAGCCAGGTGACCCATGATTTCCTACGCACAAGGCTCGACTGGTTTGCTGAGGAGCAATGGCTCAGAAGCTGGTGGAAGGGCTCAGACAGCAAGAGACTGCTTCAGGTATTCCTGGTGCTAATGGTTCACAAACAGCCAGCAATGGTCCTCACAACCCAGGCAACTAACTGCCTTTGTAGTTTGCATACTATTAGCTTAATATAAACTCAATTTCTAAAAAAATCACATCTGCTCACTGAAGAGCAAGTGAGCAATATTTAACACATTGTCCGCTACTTATATCTTGATGCAGGTTAAGATGTCAGAAGAAACAATACAATTGGTGACATCTTTTTTCTTTGGTCATAACACAGAACAAAATCAATGTTATCACATAACAATATAAAAACATATATTAAACTTGATCTTGACAACAGCATTAGTTTAAAAACTCCACAATTTGGGAAAAATAATGCAGCCAATTTGAGATTCCTTTTTAATACTTCAAGAGTTTCATTCTAAGTAGGACTTTAAAAAATAAAACCCAAACCAAACAAACAAAAAGAAAAACCCCAAAAACCCCACCCAGCCAACAACCCCAACCAACCAAACACAAAAAAATCCCAACCAATCAAAGTGCAACAGCAACAAAAAAAAGACATCGCACACATCCTTTGCTTTACAGACCAGTATCTTCTGAGGTGTGGGGTGTATGTTTGGCAGCATCCTTAGGGTTCCTATTCACTGAACTCACACATACAAAGGAAAAATTACTATAAGATCCACCTCTGCACCCTTCAATGTAGAAAGGAAAGAAATTAACCCTCTTATTTTACATATGGTCACTAACAGCAGAGTCGCAGACCCAGTGTACCAAACTGTTCTGTAACAGTACAGCAGTTAGCTAAACAGTGAAGAAAACAAGACACACAAGAAAACTACTCCCCCAACTCAAAAGACTCGCAGGCACAACTTCACCTTGTCCAAAATTTTTTAATAAATTAAGTGCAAAAAGTTCTTGTTTACACATGTAAACACACATAGGGAGTGGTTAACATGAATATAATAATTGTAGAAAGATTAGTAAACATATTGAAAAAGATGCTTTTAAATGAACTATATTCATTTTACCTCCTCCCTTCTCAGCATGTTATTCTTTAGTTTGCTCTGTCAGTTGAATACATAAGAGTGCACTGCGTTGGAATCACAGCGCTAATAAGCTGCCACCTCGTGCACTGTACTTTTTAACTAGAAAGCAAATTACAATGGAAACATTTCTCTCTACATAAAATAATACTGTACAGGATGAGAACTAATCTGTTTCTGGTAGGTGTAATATGCATCCATATAATTATTTTTCCAACAACAGTTTTATAACTCAATATCGTATTTCCAGGTCAGACAAAGGAGAAAGATGCTGAAACTGTTCTATGCTAGAAAAGCACTGTAAAGTTTTACTTGTGTTAACACCAGCAGCTTGTAACAAACCCAAACGGAGCATTCCTAATGCAATGAAAAGCAGACAGTACATTTCCTGTAGCACCACTACAGCTTTTCTGCAGGGCTAACCTCGTGACTAAGACGTGGGCTGCTTTTAACGTCTTGGGAATATCTACATTTTTAACTGGAGACAATGCATCAGAACTGAGGGAACAAGAGTGATGGTGATATTCCCCACGCAGTCAATCCTGACTGACAGAGATATGAAGTTCTCAGTCATGGCAACCCTGAGCCAAACAAGGGGGTGGGGCGGGGGGAAGCCATACAGGAAGATTACTGCTACTCATTCAGTTCCAGGTTACAGGAACAGCTTTGGAGTCCGTGTTTCCCCCATCTGACTGATCCCAGTGTTTACCAGTGGCATCGCAAATTTGACAGTTCAGCTACAACTTGGAAGTTCCTATGTATGAGAGTGCTGGGGAGGGGCTGCCAGAAAAGGGGATTGCTGCAATAGGTATGCTTCCTTCCACAGAAGTTCACATCTCGTTTTAAGAAGGGACAGACATGCTATCAAAGCGCCACTGACAGAACACAACTCAGATACTTCAGAAACAGTAACAAGAAATTAATTCAGATGCTAGGGAAAACTCAATCTCCACAGAATTACTACCCTATCCCACAGCTATGCTTGTTCCTACAGTAAAAACACTATTTGCCAACAGTCCCAGTGAGGCCACAGTCAGTTTTGTTTTTCTAGAACCAAAGCAAAATTAAGGGTTAAATTGATGACCATCCTAGCAGATGCCACAAGCTGAGGGGGCATGCTGACACAAAGAAACGTGCAGGCTTCAGTGCCTAAGACCCAGAAATTGCAACAGTGAAGTCTAGGGAAGCGAGGGTGGCAGGCACAGTTCCTAGTACATTACTTCTCACCACAGCAAGTTTGGTCTAAAGCCATACGAGAGAGCACAGATTCCTAGTAACATTTATGGGGTCCTACAGCTAAGCATTACTAAAATTTATGGGGTCCTACAGCTAAGCATTTCAATCCACTTGAAGGAGATCAAATGAATAAACCAAGCATTTCAACACCAAAACAAGCCCACAACTCCGTTTTCAAACCAGCTTTAGACTACAACAGCGACAAAAGAGAAACTTGTCAGCATATAACTTCTGGTATGGTAATTTATTACGATGCTTTGTCTATTGATTTCTGTAAAGCACTTTCATATCCTGAAAGCATTAGAAAAGTGTCTGAAATGAGGAGCACACTAGCTTGAAATTAAGAACCTAAAGTCAGAGTATTCTATTTTAAAACAACTGAGAATGCCTTGCAATAGAGGCCTTCCATTTTTGAGGGCTATATTGTTTCTTTATTTTTTAATTTAAAAACAAGAAGTCGCAAAGGCACCCAATATAAAAATACAGTACCACTCAAAACAGAGTAAGGCAAATACATTTCAAATAAACTGCAGATGCTAGCTTTATCACTTGTCAGCCATGGAAATTAAGACTTGGAGAGACTTATTAGATCATTCCTTCCATCTTCCCATCATTATGGGATTGGCGAGGCTTAAATTACTAAGAAATTAGGTTATTGTGACAATATATGCAGACACCCATACTACTAAGCTTCAGCACTCAAGTGACTCACATTTCTATTTTTGGTAGAAGCAACAAGGAACAAGTGAGCTTTTCCTCTTATCTACTCTTCTTTGAGCAGCCAAAGAATTACCTATCCTTTAACACTTTAAAAAGGCCCTAAACTAGTAAAAAGTTAGCATGCTACCTACAGTTCAAAAGTCATCATTCCTAAGCAGGAAGAGCTCACAGAGCCTGCAAATAAAAGCCAACCGTGATTTTTGTTCAAGTTTTTTTGTTGTTATTCAGTTGGCTGGCCAGGCTAGGTAGGCTGGAACTTGAATACTGTTAGGAATATGCTTCTCAGCTTACAGATGCCCAAGACAAAATACCTTAACGTACTTTGGATGTGACATTATTCAAAAAAGTGTTTATGTTTCATTTACTGCTACAGAATTTAAGGAAGCCTTTGCAACAAGGAACAAGTTTTACATGTTAAAATGATGTTCTAAAGGCATTCTGCAGTAAAAGAAAAACTTCAGATTCTTATATAGTTCTCCTGATAACCCAGCCCCATCACAGGCCAAGCATCAAATATTACTGCTTCACTACAGACCCCTGTAGGTTTGAAATTAAGCTCATCCTTACAAATCTCTTTTTCCATCTCTGTTGCAAATGCAAGATGAAGACAAATACAGAGTTGCTGAAAAACAGACTATTCTGTTGTTTTCAAGTTAACAGGATAGCATGATGAGAGCTATTAAAAAGCTCACTTCATTAACAGCTTGATATACTATTGACAAAATGTCACCAGAGATGTTAGACTAGAATCAACAGAATAATTCATGTTTACACACAAATTCAACAGGTCTACAGTCTACAATGACAGAAGTTGCAAGACTTAGGCAAGAGTATTATTTGCTAAGACAAAAGGATGTTACAAAATAATGACCTTCTATTCCTTATTCCACAAAAGTGACACTTACTCATAAGGCTGGTCTATTTTTACATTGCAAAAGCAAGATGAGGCATATGCACCCCTCTTCTAGACGAGACCTTCCCCTTTCTAACGAAGAAAAGAAATAAACGAAGCATACAGTTCTGAAGCTTTTCAGTGGTCCACGTATCTGTACTTGCCTGCCAATACGATTAGTAGTTTTAACCACCATTTTAAAAATATACATTGGGGGGGGGGGGAAGAAGTTACACCACTAATTTTGAATGGAAAGTACTTACACTGCAAAAGTGACATCTTGTGAGTTACTTTTTCAGTACTGCAGTTTCAAGAGTACACCCCTTTAAGCATAGGATTTAAGGCAGCCTTCTACAACTACACGAGGGAGGCTAGTGAATTTTAAGCAGCTCAACTTGCAGCAAGTACTAAACCACCATCTGAGAGGCAGATGTACTTGCAGATGCACATCAAACACAGTTTCTCCTACCTCTCCCCCCACTCCACCCAGCCAACTCTCTCCGAAGTGGCTGGGTACACACGCAAGCACGCAGGAGCTAAAACAGCAGGAGAACGGTTAAACCACACCTCTGCAAACACGGCCTTCCCAGCTTTTTAAAGCAGGGGCTCTATCTACAGCAGCAACTACAGCGGCCAGACCTCGGGCATCCTGTCGGCTACAGCGGGGCCGAACAGGGAGACACACAGCGAGGGACACCGGGCACCGCCTGCCCGCCGCCAACCGAGGGACGGGAGCAGAGGCCCGGGGCAGCCCGGGAGCAGAGGCCCGGGGCAGCCCACCTCCCGCAGCAGAGGCCGCCCACGCCGGGTCCCGGTGACCCCCCGCTGCCGGGAGCCGCGGCAGGCCCAGACGCAGCGCGGGCGCCGCACTCCCCTCACCGGCTCCGGGCGGTTACCTCCGCCGGGCTCCCAGCCGCGAACCGCCTCCCCTCTGCCGGCACAAACCGGCTGCCCAAGGCCGGGCCCGTGGCGGAGGCTCCTCTCT